>JAJOOO010016141.1:0-13779 GCA_029582685.1 Solanum piurae
TATACGGTTGAGAGAGTACTTGGTATTTTGAGGCATATCATTTCATGGTGTCATATTGCATTGCATCCCATGACATCCTTCATTCTTGATGATTATGTATTTTATTTGTGGTTGAAAAGTACTTGATATTTGATTACATCTATTTGATGAACTTGATCTTGTGTGTTGCTGATATTTGTGAGTGCCTTTTAGTGGAAGTTGTGATTGATGAATATTGAGTTTGTTGTTGAGGATACGTAATTTGTTAAAGTGATTCTTGTTGAGCTGGGTGTTTTGTAAACTATGAACTGTTAGGTTGGGCTGGTTTTATGCAGGTTGTAGTTGTGGAGGTTCGGTTGGGGTGTAAGGAGTACCCGTATTCTATTCCCTTAGCTTGTGTTTAGAGGTGTACTTGCTGAGTACCGTGTGGTTTGATACTCACCCCTTGCTTCTACAATTATTTGTAGGTTACGAGCCTGGATTATGTGATACTTTCCATTCTCTTATTTTTCGAGGCTTCTTGGAGATTTGTGAGGTAGCTGTTTGACATCTCAGCAGACCTTCTTACTCCTATTTATGATATTGTTTTATTTTAGAGACAACATCATTTGAGACTTACGTTTTCTTTCAAGTCTATTGTAATACTTTAGAGGCTTGTACACGTGACAACCAGATTTTTGGGGTATTTTTGAGTTAATTATGAAATTGGGGTATTTTTGAGTTAATTATGAAATTTCCGGACTTTATTGTAATGGGTGAGTGTTAGGTTGACTTGTCTTGGTGGGATAAGATGAGTGCCATCACGTCTATTTTTGGGTCGTGACAATGTTGGTGAGACAAGCCAGTGTACTTCACCAATAGGAGCGGACGAGGTTGTTTTCAAGTGGTCAACAAATCTTCTTGATTGATATAATCAAAGAGACAAACAACTTGATGATTCATTCATTCAAAGAGAGAGAAACCAAGCTTCAAAATACAAAAATACAGCAAGGGACTTGACCAGCTGAAGATGTGCTTTCTGTGTGTGCTGTTGTTTTGAATGCTTGTAATGTGCTAAACTTGATGGATTCGTTTCACTCTTATAAGAAACGTTTCAAACCTTTGTGTGAGTCGGTGTAAGAACATTGTTAGAGTTAACTTTGTGTCTTACTGTTTGAAGTCTATATTGATTAGTGATAGTTAATATAGTGGGCAATAGATGCATTGATTTGGTTCAGTAAGTAATAGGTGTATTACTTAGTGTGAAATTAATAATTTAGTCTCATTGGTGTAGTTGAAATCTGTATTCACTTTTGCTTGGAGATTAGTGAAGGCAGTTGAAAATCCTGTGACAGGTCGTGATTTCACTCCCTTGAGCAAGGAGGTTTTCACGTAAAATCTTGTGTGCCTATTTTACTTCCAGTTATTTACTTTCTGTACTTTAACTGTACCAAAGGACCTGGTCCTGTGATCACTAGTGGACGCGTGAAATTTTTTATTATGGATGAGGCACAACTTACACTAGTTGTATGAGGGATTGCTTTATTATTATTATATTTAAATTCGTGTGACCTACACTTTGTTTTTCTTCTTTGCCTCCTATTTCTCTTTCTTGTTTTTCTCTTTCCTCTTTTTTCTCATTTTCTTTTTTTCTTTTCTTAAATTTATTTTGAAACCGATTTAATTGCTCTCTCATTTTGTACATATGAAAACAATTTTTTTACCTATTTGTTTTAACCGATTTTTTTTAATTTTTTATTTTATCATTAAAAATAAAAAAGGCACGAGCATACAAAAGTTCAAGTTAATTCTTTAAATGGTCACTTATGTCATAAAAATTGACCACTAAAATTATTTCTATTTCTTTTCTCTCATTTTTCATTTATAGTACTTTAAAAATTTCCACCTTCATATTTCGTATCATTTTAACTTCTACTTTAAAAATTTATCTAAAACTTATTTTTTACTTTATTTGAAAATTAATGTTTGATCATGAAAATTTGAAAAATAACTTTTCAACTTGAAGGTATATTTCAAATTTTAAAAACATGTTAGTATAATCTGTTTTTAAACTCATTTTTCACTTTTGATATTATATTTAAGTACATTCAAACATGAATATTATTTCAAATATTCTTTTATTAAAATAAAACATAATTTTATTTTCAAATTTTGCTCCATATATTTCAAATACAGTAAAAAAAAACATATTAAATTCTATGGACAAATGTCAAATATTTTTTAATGTTTAGTTTAATAACAAGTGTTTCACAATTCTTTTACAAATGTTTAAACTCATGTAAAAGAATTTAATAAACTCAAATGAGTTGAAAAATGAGTTTAATAACAAGTGTTTCACTATATATAAGTTGTAAAAGAATAGTGAAACACTTGTTATTAAACTAAACATTAAAAAATATTTGGCATTTGACCATAGCATTTAATATGTTTTTTTAACTATATTTGAAATATATGGAGCAAAATTTGAAAATAAAATTATGTTTTATTTTAATAAAAAAATATTTGAATAATATTCATGTTTGAATGTACTTAAATATAATATCAAAAGTGGAAAATGAGTTTAAAAACAGATTATACTAACATGTTTTTCAAATTTGAAATATACCTTCAAGTTGAAAAGTTGTATTTCAAATTTTCATGATCAAACATCAGTTTTCAAATAAAGTAAAAAATAAGTTTTAGATAAATTTTAAAAGTAGAAGTTAAAATGATACGAAATATGAAGGTGTAAATTTTTAAAGTACTATAAATGAAAAATGAGAGAAAAGAAATAGAAATAATTTTAGTGGTTAATTTTTATGACATAAGTGATCATTTAAAGAATTAACTTGAACTTTTGTATGCTCATGCTTTTTTTATTTAATGATAAAATAATTTTATTTTAAGAAAATTGATCAAAACAAATAGGTAAAAAAATTATTTTCATATGTACAAAATGAGAGAGTAATTAAATTGGTTTCAAATTAAATTTAAGAAAAAAAAACAGAAAATGATAAAAAAAGAGGAAAGAGAAAAACAAGAAAGAAATAGGAGCAAAGAAGAAAAACAAAGTGTAGGTCCTATGAGTTGAAATATAATAATAATAAAGTAATCCCTCATACAATTAGTGTAAGTTGTGCCTCATCCATAATAATTTTTTTCGTGAACGCGTACATTCCATCAAAGCAGTTCTCGTTGAATCCTTTTGTTGCATGTTCAAGTTCATAATAGGAAATTCTTTCATGCCTTTTTACCAGACACATTTTCTTGACTTGAATTCTCCTCTATCTTTCTCAATCTTAACACCACACCTCCAACGGACAACACGAGGAGTGAGCCAATCTCTAACATAATATATAACCCTTTAAGAAATCTTTTTCTTCTTGACTGACTATATAAGTGCACCTAATTAATACAAAGGACCAACTTGAAGAATCTGTTTCATAGTCTATTTACCGTGTTGTTTTCCTAGGCTTGTGTTTAGGGAACAATATTGAAGTATGTGTTAACTTCAAGTAATTGGAGATAACTTGAAGTGGGTTCCACCATCGGCTGATTGTTGAGTTTAGGAATTAAAATTAGTTCCTAAATTGCAAGAGTTATAATCTGAATTTTGTTGAGGCTCACTGATTTAATGAAGATTGGGAGAAATCTTGCGAATGTGTAGGTTGTGGTTTTCCCTCCTTGTGAGCCAGGTTCCACGTAAAAATACCGTGTCATTATTTTAACTTTAGTCTGAATTCTTGTTAAGTTATCACTGTATGATAGTTAAACTTGATCCACTGAAGAGTAAGGAGTGTGTTTTATGAAAGAAAAAGCTGGTTTTTAAATTATTTCTACTTTTACGGAAAAAAAACAATTTCTTAAAGAGTCACCACCTAATTTTTTAGAAAAAATTAAGTAAACTTTTAAAACTAATTTCAAAAAGACTTACAACAGAAAGATCTTTTCAAAATTCCAAAGAAAGGGTACAAGGTTCTCATTTCCATTTCAAAAAGGGTTTTCTCACTTGAAATGTCCTCTAACACGTGATTATCCGATGACTTGAAAACTTTTATTGGACTAACTTTGGAAAAACATATTTAAAAGTAAGTGCCAAATATTTTAAAAATTATTTGAAAAGAAATGAACTTAGACATTTGAAATAATTTTAGAAAAAAAAACTTTATAAAAAATGACTAAGTAAATAAAATCATTTAAATGAAATAAATCATCATAACAGACATGGTTCATCTTTAAGAGATTTAATTAAGTTAATCTAGAGTTAGAATTAAACGGAAATCACAAGTAAATGCCCAAAAATGGACTGTTGGGCCCAAAATCCAGATGCTGTCCGCCTGGGCTAGTTTTGGACCCCCAGCTGTTGCTATACTTGGGCTTTGGCCCATTTCAGATTTGTATACACCTGTTGTGTACATAATGTATATCAGTGCATCTGTTGTATATCAGTCCCTTTTTGCCTTCTTAGACCTGTAATATTAGCTTCTATTTCACTACATTTAAGCTTCCCTTTCAATGCAAAGATTAATGCTGACTCGATAATATTGGGCCTTTAGCCCAACGAGATGGTGCTAAGTAAAGATGGAGTCCATTGGACTCGTTGGGAGAAATTTCATGCACAAAAGATGATAAAATAAGGATTAATAATTAATCATGAACAAATGAATCAAATCAGCTCCCATAAAAAAATCACGTTATCAATATTGGGTACGTGCGTTTGCACGTATATACCTGTTAGTTGGTATCAAATTCTTCTATATATGATTCCAAGTGATATGTAAGATAATAAAAATATAAATTAATTAAAGGATACCAAGAATGCGGAGGATGATGATGAACATTAATATTATATTTTAGTCACCTAGCACTTAAACTCAAAATGGAGTCAATATTTGCGGAGGTGCTTCTTTGTAAATTATGTAATATATCATTCACACACATTTTATATTAGATTTGATGAGATGAATTTTGCTATCTAAACAATAATTTGTAGATAAATGATTTCTCGTCCACCTAAAAGAATGCCAAAATGACCTCTTCCATCTTATTGGAAGTATATTAATGTTTCAATGATTCCTACTTCCTAGTGTCTCACTAAAAAGCTATTCATATTTTATTTTGATTTCTCTACAATCTTTGTATTTGTGAATAAAAACAATAACAAACTCTATAATCTTCATCTCAGCATCTGATATGTTAATTAGGCTGCAACAAAATCAAACAAACATAGGGAATTCAAGTTAATTAGTAACTTGAACTTATCAATAGTAAAAGCATATATAGTTAATGTCTCGTCATATTAATTATATTTATTACAATTATAAAGTAAATTGCCAACAAAAATACTTCGTTAGCCATTTATTTTATAAACACCAACTTTTTTGTTTTATTATTGAGTGCAGGTAATAAGAGAAGTTTAAATAGTTGAGGAATGTTCTACAAAAAGCTTCAAACTGTAAATTTTCATTTTTCATATCTCATAGAGTAATTGTTTAATAAGAATAGATATTTATGGGTAGCCAATTAAATTCGAGGAAATTAGTCAATTCATGCAAAAGGAGCTGATCACATACCGAAACTGTAGAAAATTGAAGCACCATAAACATCGGAACCACGTTTACCATCAAACCATTAGCAAAACTAATATTTTAACTTCTTAAATTAAGCACTATTCAATTACGTAACTTTTACTATTTGTGGAAGGATTATATACGTGAAATAAAAGTGAACTATACAAGTTCACGATCATGTATGTACATATATACAATATAAACATGACAATAATTGATTTGATAATTTATTATTGAAAAAGTTATACCTACTCAACTCTGATGAAATTATATATGGGACTATGCTGCATGAAAATTTAACAATCAGAATGATAAATCAATGGCAAGAAAAACATAAAAATGAATAATATATAACTTGATTAAAAAACTTATTTAAAAAGGGAATAGAAATTTAAGAGACAATTCACGCTATAGGCATAGATGTATTTTTTAACAGACAACAAAAGAAAATGTCTTATACAAATCTTAAAGTCCTAATTGACTTTTCTTCTTCTTAATAACATTTCAATTCAATCAATAACCCTCTAAATTATCAATGTTTTGTATTCTAGCAATTAAGATTCTTTACTAAAATTAATAGTGATTTATTATTATATTTTTGTTAGAATAATGATTTATTGTTATAAAAATTGCTTATTTAATTCTTGATTGTTGCAAATTGCAATTAAGAGACTTTTTTTAAAATTAAATGTTATAAATTGCATATACACGTTTTACTATGCTAATTATGATTTATTATTATTTGAAAGGTAATTAAAATATTATTGTTTAATATTTAGTTAGATTTTTTAATTATATTTTAATTTTAATATAGAATAGGGGTAAAATGGTAATTCAACTTTAGAGTTTTGAGCTTCCCACTTTTAGTAATATATGATACGGAAAAGGGCCTAAAATACCCTCGAACTATTTGAAATGGTACAAAATTACCCTCCATCCACCTATTGGCTCCCAAATACCCCTGTCATACACCTATTGGCTCACAAGTACCCCTGTCATTTATCTTTGGGTCCAATATTGACAACTTTTATAACGAATTATTATTTAAATATTTTTTAAAATACGTGGCGACCAATTATTGGATACAATTCAATTACTTAAATTAATTTACAAACTCACTAACTATTAATTATACACGACCCAAATTAACCACACCCGACCCAAATTAATTAATTACATGTGGCACAAATTATATTTACCTCACCGATTAAAACAAATACAACCTTCATTCCCAATATTTCACTTCATCTTTCAACCTTCTTCCCCAATATATTCGCCTACAATCTCGAAAAACAATATCTAAATACACACATCTATAGCCATAAGAAATCACCAAAACACTCATGATTTTTTATGGTGATACACGAGTGTATTTAGGTAGTGTTTTTCGAGATTGTAAGCGAATATATTGGGGAAGCAAGGTTGAAAGAGGAAGTGAAATGTTGGGAATGAAGGGTGTATTTGTTTTAATCGATGGGGTAAATGTAATTAATGGCGGGTGTATTTAATTAGGGTCGGGTATTATTAACTTGAGTCAAGTGTAGTCAATTTGGATAGGGTATAATGGATGAGTTTGTAAATTAATTTAAGTAATTAAATTGTAGTCAATAGATGGTCGCCGGGTATTTAAAAAATTATTTAAATGATAATCCGCTATAAAAGTGGTCAATATTGGACCCAAAGGTGGATGAAAGGGTATTTGGGAGCCAATAGGTGGATGTCAGGGGTATTTCGGAGCCAATAGATGGGTGAATGATAGTTTTGTACCATTTCCAATAGTTCAAGGGTATTTTATGCCCTTTTCCATATGTGATATATGATATGATATATGATGAGGTCATAACCAATATAGGCATATATGGACCACATTCATTTGCCAGTTTATTAAAGAACTGAAGTAATATATCTACAAGTAAGAGAAATAATTTTTTGTATCCTAACTATTTAAACTCAACATTTAGCCAAGCTATTTGAATCATAAGCATATTCAGACAAGATTTATACCAAAATGCTCTCTTAAAAACACTCAGTCCTACCAAGATCATATCTTTGGACAAATCTCAATATCAAAACCTTACTGTAAGGAAATTTTGAGGATATCTAACAAGACGACATGATCTCGAATTCTAACGAAACTCCACACTAATAGATTTTAATCAAACAGTAGGATGATCCATTTGAAGAGCACCCACAACATAACATGTTTTATCACAACAGTCTTCTAGTCTATATATTTACCATGTATAAGGAAGTTCAATTGAAATGTAATTTATTGAGAGGTGCACTTTCTGGCTTGTGGTGGGAGCAAAGGATTTGCCCAAAACCTAGGCATGAATCGTTCCACAAGTATTTGTCATGTTCTGTGTTATTCAGTGTACATAATTGGAAGGATTCTCAAAGTTATGTAAATACGAAAAGAAAATCTTGTGTTGAGCATTTTAAATCTCATTTTCAAGTTCCATACATCAAGAACTGAGTTGCTTCCAACAACCAAGATAAAATACACTTAAGTACTTGTGCAAGGTTGAATAACATACAAGAGCAGACTGGTAATTAAATAACATACAAGAGCAGGCTGGTCCGATTCCACCTAGTGCCGACTACTAACAAGATGGAGCCTCATCTTTTTGAGTGTTGAAAGAGCATCTTTCATGCTAATTCTTGCATCAGGTCTCACTAAAGTGCAGTTCAAAGCTAATTCCATGATAGATACCAAACATTGCTTCTTTGTGGCGATTTGTTCATCTCCTGGCTGTACCAAATTAGGATCCACCACCTTGTGAATTTCACCCAGAAAGGAATCACTAATCCAACGTTGTATGCTCAAGTCTCCAGTAAATAATTCATCACTTGGTCTTGTTCGGGTGAACGTCTCCATCATCAGGATGCCAAAACTATAAACATCACAACTCGTGGACACTATTCCATCTTGTCCATACTCTGCAATCATGGTCCAACATGATCATAAATCAATTTATACCTAGGGGCAAGAAATATTTTGAGTATTTAAACGATATGAGAAAACTTAAAAAGCTTTAATATACCTGGAGCAATATATCCAATGGTTGCAATTGTCCTTGTTTGAACAAAAGCCTCCCCTGCACCGAACATTTTTGCAATGCCAAAATCACTTACATGAGCAACCATTTCTTGATCTAGCAAGACATTGCTTGGCTTCAAGTCACAATGCACCACAGTCATTGAATAGCCATTGTGGAGATAGTCCATTGCAGATGCAACATCTATCATTATATCTAGCCTCTGCAATAAGTTCAAGAACAAGTTGTGAGAGTATAACCATTTGTCAAGTGTCCCGTTGGGCATGTATTCCAACACTAGGGCCTTGAAATCAAGATTGGAGCAGCTGGTGATGACTTTGGTCAGATTTCTGTGGCGAAGGTTCCGGAGTATCTCACATTCCTTGTCAAAACTTTTGAATGCACCCTCCAATTGCACATTGAATACCTTTGCGGCAAAAATGATACCATCTTTAAGTATCCCTTTATAAACCATGCTGAAACTCCCATTACCAAGCAAGTTGGTTTCGTTGAATCCTTGTGTTGCCTCTTCAAGCTCATAATATGAAATTCTTTCATCCCCTTTTACGAGAGACACATCTTTTTGATTTGCACTCTTCTTTGTGTTTCTCAATCTTAACACCACAAATCCAACAGCCATCGTGAAGAGTGATCCAATCCCTAATAGAATATATAAACCTGTAAGCACTCCTTTTCTTTTTGACCTCTTTGTAGATTTGGTTAGGCATGGTTTTACGTTAAATCGGGAGTCACCACAGAGTGCATCATTGGATAGGAAAGATTGACTGGTGACATTTTTAAAAGGGCCGCCACTGGGAATTTCTCCACTGAGTTTATTGAAAGAGATATTTAGGTATTTGAGATACACAAGAGCTTCTAATGACTTTGGAATTTCACCACTAAGTTTGTTATAGGACAAATCCAAGTATTCCAAGGACAACATTTTGCCAAATGATGCTGGAATAGGTCCATCTAGTCTATTATGTGCCAGAGAAGGATTAATCAATTTATCTAGACCCCCTAGAGTACTAGGAATCTTACCAGAAAAAAAATTCCTTGACAAATCAATGAGTGTTGCAGCCTTTAAGTTTCCGCTCTCCTGTGGAATTTCCCCATTCAATAAATTGGATGAAACATCAAATTCTATGAGATCTTGAAGGCTCCCCAAGATTGAAGGTTATCTTGAATCCAGCCTGTTGTTATCTAGATGAAGTTTCCTCAAACTAGTAACATTCCCTAAGCATGAGGGCACTAAACCAGAAAAATGATTTTCTGACAAGTATAATGCGCCAAGATTCTTTATATTGCAGATAACATCTGGTATGGTTCCTTTTATGTTGTTGCGTCTAAGGTAAAGTTCTTGAAGGCTCAACATGCCATGTACAGTATTTGGAATATGTCCAGTCAACTCATTGTTAAGAAGGCTAATCCTTGTCACTCCAGTAAGATTACCAATTTCTTGAGGAATGACGCCATTCAATTTACAATCATCTCCTTCAAAACAATTTAGATATTTGGATAAATTACCAACAGATGCAGGCAAAACACCATCCAATGGATTAACACCAAACCGGATCACTCTTAGTTTCCTACAGTTTGTTAATGATGTAAGGAAGCTCAATGATAAATCACTGATAAAATTATTCATCTCCAAGTTCAGAATCTCAAGGTATTCTAAGTCACCAAGTGATTTAGGAATTGGACCTGTGAAATTGTTTGCTGCTAATTCAAGTATTCTGAGTTTCGATGAATTAGAGATTGAATCAGAAATAAAACCACTCAGATTATTTACTCCACAAAGAAATTCTTCTAGGTTGGGCGTTCCACGGCCTAAATCTGAAGGTAGAGTACCTGAAAGCTTGTTTTGTCCAAACATTAGTATCTGCAGTGCTGACATGTTGAAAATACTGTCAGGGACAGAGCCAGTGAGCTCATTCCCAGATAGTACCAACAACTGAAGTTTATTAAGATTACCTAGCGCCATTGGTATCTCTCCTGTCAATTTCGGGGAATTATATATATGAGTACAATTTTGGCGGAAAAGAGAAAAAGAAGAAAATTTCATAAGTAGTGGAGTACCTTCCATATGCAGATTTCCAATTTGTAACTTTGTAAGAGCTGTTAAGTTGGCTAGCTCCCTTGGTACAATTCCAGTAAACTCATTATCACCCAATACCAATATTTGAAGCTTTTTGCATTTCTCCAAGTTTGGTGGAATAACTCCATCTAGGGAGTTCCTTTGGAGGTAAAGTCCTTCCAAGTCTGGAAGATGATCACATATAGTTTTTGGAAGTTTTCCAGTAAGATTGTTACCAGTAAGAGCAATCACTTGCATTGTAGTAATGTTAAAGATTGATGGTGGTATTGAGCCAGTAAGCTGATTAAATTGCAGGTCTAGCAAAAGCAAGTAAGGAAGATCACCCATAACTATCTCCTTGGAGAAAATTTCTCCGTATTCTCAAATCTTGCAACTTTGTTATATTGGAAAGGGAAGTTGGAATTTTCCCCAAAAATTGGTTGCTCGATAGGTACACAAAGCGTAGGTTTGGTAAGAAACTTAAAAATGACGGAATGGTTCCTGTGAAGTTATTGCTTGTGACATTAATCGATTTCAACCTCTACAAATGAGCCAACTCTACTGGCAAATCTCCATGGAAAGTGTTGTTACTGATGTCAATCGATGAAAGAAATGAGAGGTTTCCAAGGTATGGAGGAATGGTACCATAAAGTTGCATGCTAGAAATGTTTAAAGCAGTGACTCGATGGTGACGGGAGCTGCAAGTGATTCCAATCCAGCTGCAAACCGGGATGGAAGAAGACCAGTTTCTTGCTAAGATGTTGTTAGAATGAGAAGAAATGTGTGATTTAAGTGCAAGAAGAGCAGCTTCATCAGTGCTAATATTAGGAAGAGTAGCAAGTAAAGTATTGTCATGTAGTAGAATGAAAAACAGAAGAAAGAAACTTCTGATCATAATTAAGCCAACAAGGTTACTCATTGAGCTAAAACAAGAATTGATAATGCTAGAACATATATTTAATCATATCAAATTTGTTTTTTTGGTTCGAATTCTAGTCAGACAAGTTGTATTAG
The DNA here is from genome assembly GCA_029582685.1 of Solanum piurae. Lineage (NCBI taxonomy): Eukaryota > Viridiplantae > Streptophyta > Magnoliopsida > Solanales > Solanaceae > Solanum > Solanum piurae. The sequence continues at coordinate 11,658 of JAJOOO010016141.1, forward strand.
TAAAAGTCGTCCATACTCAAAAGTCTTCAACCTACATTTTTTTTAATTTTATAATTTAAGCCATCACCATCACAACTTAAAGCTATTAGGTGTGGACCATGTCTATAATTTCCAAGATAAGTTACACAAAAACAGATGGGGGCATGTACCTAACCTCTGGCAAAAATAGAAAGTGGGAATTAGGACATCATAAAAGGGAAGGCAACAAACTTATATACCTTCCACTCAATAAGCAAAATATAAGATCGTATTGGTAACCACCATTGAGTCCAACTCCAGATCGTATTTGTCGTATCCAGCTCAATTACCCCATTCTGTTGCATAGAGTGCTGCCATTGCTTCTGCCTGATTGTTGCTTTTACATTGAGTTGGGACTGAGAAAGCCATAATGAGATGACCAGTGTCATCTCAGAGAACCCCTCCAATGCCAGCCCGGGAAATACTTTCTTGCATATAGCTTCCATCCGTGTTGAATTTGATTCTTCCGGTCACAGGCTTGGTCCAAACAACTTGCCTCCATCTTACAATAGGTTGAACCCATTTTCCTGTTAAGTCACAAGTTGGGAAGGCAACACAAATAGCTGCTTTGATGTTCCATAAAATTTGCACTTCCATTCTAGATGTCAAATATTTGGTCTGATCTCCAATATCTACAAGATGTCCAGTTTTTCCAGATTTCCCATGCTATACACATGGGAGTGATTTGTTGTACCATTTTATGCACACTGTTGGCAGTGTTCATATTCCACCAAGCATTGAAAAGAATTCTAATGTTGCCTCCTTGGTGATTAATTCCAAGGGGGTTTCCAAAGTAATTCCATACATGCTTAGCCATCTCACTATCACTAAACACATGTTGAATTGATTCATTTTGAGGTATTGTGCAGCATAGGCATTTGGTATCCATTGGATTACCAAACCTTTGGAGTACCTCATCAAAAGGTAGCTTTTTGAGCATCATTCTCCAGGTAAGAAAGGATATTTTAAAAGGTAAGCACTTGTGCCAAACCTTACTCAGGACGCCATCTTTCTGTCTAACTTCTCTTATGCTTTGCCAAGCAGAAGAATTTGTGTATTTACCATCATGAGTAATATGTTCCAAACATCATAGTCATTATCATTAGCATCCCCAATAGGAATGTTAGCAATATATAGGACTATATGTTCGGGGAGATCTTCCCTTAATTTATTCATGTTCCAGTTACCACCATCAATATAGTCCATAACCTTGGCGTTGTTGTTATGCACATGGTCAGAGTACAGAATAGCCAGAAGCCCTTTCTCACACCAATTGTCCCACCACATATTACAACTACCACTGTTAATTTTCCAGAAAATGTTAGGTTCAGCAACCTGTCTAGCATTAACCATGAACTTCCAAGCTTGTGAATTACCAGAGGTTCAAGCTTTAACAGAAGGGTGAACCCTGTGACAATACTTAGCTTTCATAAAATCAACCCAGAGAGACTGATTGATTCTAAATCTCCACCATCTTTTAACGGCCAAGGTTTTAGAGATGTTTCTAATACCTATACCACCTTCATCTTTAGGAACACAGAGATTTTTCCAAGATCTCCAATGGTGCTTGTCTCTGTTCTCATTAAAACCCCAAAAGAATCGTGCAAAATGCTTTTCTAACAGATTAATGGGAGGATCAATCGCAGAGAGAGTATAAATAGGGAGTGATTGAAGAACACTTTTGATCAACACCTCCATAGGTAAGCATCTTACCCTGCCAACCATTGAGTCTTTTTACCACTTTTGTAACCATATTATCAAAGTAAGAAATCTTTTTCCTACCAATATAGATCGGGAAACCCAAGTAAGTAAAAGGGAAACTCTTTTCCAAAAAACCAGTACACTGTCTCATCCTGTTGATTCTGTAAGCACTAGCCTTCGGGTTAGTAAAAAAAAAGCTTTTATTCTTATTGACTTCTTGCCTTGAAGCTTTCTCATAGTTGTTGTTGATCTGTTTCATGATGAGCTTAACTGATTTACTCTTACCACTACTGAAAATAACAATATCATCAACATATGCTAAATGGTTAATCTGAGGACCTCTTTGATGCATCGAGAAAGGGATAAAATTATCATGAGTACGTAAACTATTCAAAGTTCTAGA
>JAJOOO010016143.1:0-10052 GCA_029582685.1 Solanum piurae
CTCAAAAGCTATTAGGGAACTAAGTATTCCCAAAGAAATTTATAAATGTTTTCACATTTGAGTAAGAAAGGAACTATGATTCCAAAAGAGCCTTTGGGATAGTTTTCAAGAAAAGGGAACATCGATTCCAAGTGAGCCTTCGGGCTAGAGTTTTGAGTAATTATTTCAAACTAAAGAAAGATGTTTTTAAAACACTTATGAGCTAAAGTATATTTTTGGGAGTAGTCTTGAGCACCGAGTTGGGGACTTGAGTTCATATTAACTCAACTCTCCATAAGAACCATGAGCCAACATAGGAGTTAACGGGTCATACTTTTTAGATGAATCCGTAAGTTTAGCTAGTGGATCCACTTAGCATAGTTAGCTTCCTATATCACGGCAAGGTATAGGATAGTCCTTGGGCAAAGTGAGGTAAAACGTTGTATCACCACCCAGTTTCCTAGTGGTGATTATCGGTTAGAGAATCTCCCACAGTAGAAAATTGCATGGTTCCTCGAAGGGTTCTGCTTAGTATGGATGGGGGTATGAGACTTCATTCATACATTGGACAAGTATACTTTGAGAGGAAGCATGGTATTTTATGGTATTATAAATATGATGTTGACGTCATATTTTAAATAGTTTTCAAGCTTTATATATTGCATGTGTCTTATTGCTTTATATATTGAGTTCAGTTATTCATGAGTTGAACAGAGCCAAGGTAAGTTCTCTTTTGCATTCCTTTCAAGCTTAAGTTGTTATTAGCGGTCCTCCTCGCATACTCGTACATTCCATGTACTGATGCCAGTTGGCCTGCATCTTACTATGATGCAGACGCAGGTACCCAGGATCAGCATCCAGTAGACCGTTGATCCAGCTAAGCACTCCAGAGTCAGTGGTGAGCCTCCTTGCTTTTCGGAGGACTCGGATATTTGTGTTTCTAATTTTGTTTTATTAGGATGTTGCGGGGTCTATCCCAACATCTATCTCAGTATTATAGAGGCTTCATAGACAGTCAGTCAGTTAGTTTGAGTCTCTCAGGCATGTATTTATGTAAATATTCTATTTTGAGACTCGAGTTGCCTTTTTGGCCAGATATTATCAGTTGAGTCATTTTAAAACCTTGCACTGCATTGAGTTATGCTGTTGAGTTAGGTTTCCGCTGAGTTAAGAAAGCCAGGCCAAGGGTTCGCTTGTGAGCCAGCAATGGTCTTCGAGTGCCGATCCCGCCCAGGGTGTAGGCTCGGGGCGTGACACAATGAAGACCCACAATGCCTAGACCTAAAAAATCAAAGTTCGATGAAAATGTTGTGGTTACCACCATTGATTAGATATAGTTTTAATGGTTATGTACACCATTGTGAATTACCTTTTTGTTGATAAGTTGTAAAAAATAATTGGTTAATAATAATGATTATTATTATTTTTATTTTGTTGGAACGAATGTCAATTATGTTGGAAAGGAAGAAATGTGGTATATGTGGCAACATGTATAACCTCTGTTGTAAAAAAAACCCACAGAATTATATGCATGTGCCCGAACAGAAAGGAGATATGTGACAACATATGTCACAAAAAGGATATATGTGGCAACATACGTCACATAAAAAAGATATGTAGCAACATATGTGACATAAAAAATATATGTGGTAACATATATAACGAAAAGGAGATATGTGGCAACTTATGTCACAGAAAAAAGATATGTGACAACATATATCATAGAAAAGAGATATGTGACAACATATGTCACAAAAAAGAGATACGTGACAAAATATGTCACAGAAGAAAGATACGGGGCAACATATGTCACTTTGAATTGTCATATGTTGCAACATTATATTGTCAAAATTCAAAAAAATTAAAAATTAAAAAGGTTGAAAACAATCGTCCTTCATTTTCCCACTCTCCTCTATAGAACGTCGCTTCATTTTTCAAATTTAATTTATTTTTACTATTTTCCGTTTTATTTTCTCTTCTTTCTTTTCATATCTTCTCTTCTCTCTTGTTTCTCCATTCTTCTTCTTCTCCACAGATCCAGTTGCAATTGTGACATTTTCTATTACATCAGTGGTAATCTGTTGTGAAATTTTCTACAACAAGTCGTCGTTGCCCTCATCGTTTCTAATTTATCGTTGATATATTCTCAAGTAAAATTTAATTAGGGTTTTGAAATACTTACTGGTATTAAATATGGACGTTTTTAGTGGTTTATCACTTATTTGTTTGTAGGATGGTTGGTTTGGTTGGTTGTTATTCCTTTCGAAATATTATCTAATTTCACAAAGCTTAATTTGTAGTTGGTTGGTTAGAGTTTAGGTTTTAGGGAGGGTTTTGTGGTTTGTTGGTTGGTTCATGTGTGGTATTGAATCGTATTTATTGTTTATATTGTTGTGTGTTGTGTTTGGTTGTTGTTATTTTTGTTAAGAAATATTTGATTTTGTGATTGCAGATACAAATATAATGCGTCATGTCAAAAGAAAAATTGTATTAACAAATGAAACAACTGACACAAAGATCCAAAAGAGACCTAGGACTAAAACTTGTAGGAAGAAGAATGAAAATTTCACTTCCACTCTTTTAGAAGAACTTGCATCTGAAATAGTTTCTTCTTTTCAAGTAGAACCAGAATTTTCTGAAAAAGAATATGAAGAAAGAGAAGAAGCAACAATAAAGTTGATGATGATTGAGAAAGAGAAGAAGAAGAAAAAAAAGAAGTTGAGGAAGAAGATGGAAAAAAATGAAGTTGAGAAAGAAGAGGAGAACGAAAAAAAAGTTGATGAAGAAGAAGGGAAAAAAAGAAGTTGAGGAAGAAGAAGGAAAAATAAAAGAAGTTGAGGAAGAAGAAGGGAAAAAATGAAGTTCAGAAAGAAGAAGAGAACAAAAAAGAAGTTGAGGAGAGGAAGAGAACAAAAAAGAAGTTGAGGAAGAAGAAAGAAAAAAACATATTTTAGGATATACATATGTTACCACATATTACATATATGTTGTAATTTCTGCTGGAAAATTCAACATTTTATCCTACAAAAAATGCATATGTTGCCACAGATGACATTTGAAGAATAGGTTAATCGATAAATTGAGCAATTTAACAATGGAAAAAATGTCAAATTGGAACATATTATAGTACTTTAGACCATAATTAAGCAATATTAAGATGCTATAACACTTGAAACAACGATTTACAAAAGTGTTATACAACTATCATTTGGAATTACTTAGTCATTGTATGATGAACTAGTGGTATGATAGTATTTGTAAAAATAATTGATAGATTTGATGAAGATTGTTGTATTAGACCATAATTTTGTACTTAGACATGTTGTAGGACTATATATTAGTGTTACATGTTGCATTATGTCACAATTTAATTGAATTAATTCCAAAAAACACATTTTAGGATATACATATGTTGCGACATAATACTTATCTGTTGTAATTTCTACTGGAAAATTCAATATTTTATCCAACAGAACGTGCATATGTTGCCTAAAATGACATTTGAAGGATTGATTAATCGATAAATTGAGCAATTTAGCAATGTCAAATTGGACCATATTTTAGTACTTTAGACCATAATTAAGCAATATTAAGATGTTATAACACTTGGAACAACGATTTAGAAGAGTGTTATATAACTATCATATAGAATTACTTAGTCATTGTATGATGAACTAGCGGTATGATAGTATTTGTAAAAGTAATTGATAGAATTAATGAAGGTTGTTGTATTATTCCATAATTTTATACTTAGACATATTGTATGACTATATATTAGTGCTACATGTTGCATTAGGTCACAATTTAATTGAATTAACTTCAAAAAACACATTTTAGGATATACATATATTGCCACATATTACATATTTGTTGCAATTTTTACTGAAAAATTCAACATTTTATCCAACAAAATGTGCATATGTTGCCATAGATGACATTTGAAAGATAGAATAATCTATAAATTGAGTAATTTAACAATGAAAAAATATCAAATTGGATAAAATGAGAACACTAAGAATAAACAGAAAACAAGTTTTTTAGATTAAACATTTTATAAAGAATAAATTCAAAAATCAGTACAAAACACAAAAATATCACCTTTTTCTCCATGACTTTGCAAGTAATGTACATATGTTGCCACAGATGACAAATTAATTAATACCACACAGTAGTATAAAACATAAATTTAATTACATGATCTAGTTCTAAATCACAACTACATAATTCATAGCAAACGCTTTGCTTATGTTGATGAACATTGCAACAAATGAGTCTTTCTCCCAGTAAATGAGGATTTAGCACCCACATTCCACCTAAAAAATATTGTAACTTTTATCGACATCTTCTAATTTTTAGTGGTTCAATTCTTTTCATGTTGGCATGAATATTAAGCCTTCTCTCATGTTAGCACGAGTATTTAGCCCAATGTATCGATTTTTCTTCTCGACCTATTCACCATGATTATCAATCCTTACAAATAATCCATTCATTTATTGTAATTGAAGAAATTAATTTAAACAATTATTAATAATAATGAAGAAATGTGTAAGTCATATGTGGTAATTTATGATTATTTTGTTGCGTCATGTAAGTCATATGTTGCTAATATAACTGTTTTGTTGTGGCAAATAAATCGCCCATATGTTGCAATATATGACTATTTTGTTGCTAATGTAAGTCATATATTGCTATATATAGCTGTTCTGTTGTGATAAATAAATCACCTGTTGAAACATATATAAGTTATATGTTGTAACATATGATTATTATGTTGCGACATATAAGTCATATGTTGCTACACATAAATCACATGTTGTCGCAAAATGTGTAAGTCATATGTTGCAATGCAGAACTATTATGTTGCGTGTAAGTTATATGTTGCTATATATGATTATTTTATTGTGACAAATAGATCATATGTTGCAACATATAGCTATTTTGTTTCGATAGATAAATCATTTGTTACAATATGTGTAAGTTATATGTTGTAACTTGTATATGCTATATGTTGCAACATATATCTATTTTGTTGTGATTGAGATAAACTTTTATTGCAATATAAGATTATTATCTGTACCAATAGTGAACTATTGCAACATATATAGCCATATGTTGGAAATGTGAATGTAAATTATTAAAAAAAGTACAGGTTATACCCAGATGATGATGAATGATTTAAAGAATTATTAATTTTACTTGTCAAAAAACAATGGTGAGTGAACACAATTACTTATGAACTAATTTCAATTGATGCAGAATGAAATCTAGTCCACTGATTAGATTACCTAAATCTGATTCAAGAAGAAGAAGAAGCTCAAGGACTAGCAGCCAAGACCAACAAAGAAGAAAAAGAAGAAAAAGAAGAAGAAAACGGGAAGAAAGAAAAGCAAGCAAGCAACAACGAAGTAGAAGAAGAAGAAGAAGAGGAATACGGCGAGAGGCGGGGACAAAAAAACTTTTATTTCCCCTTTTGGTACAGCTCACTAGTGGCTTCCCTCCAGCTTTGGTTCCCACCGAAATTGGTTAAATTAGGTTTTAGTTATTTACCCTTTTACCCCTCATTTAATTCAATTGACCAAACTGCCAACTTATAAACTTGAGGGCAACTCCACAATCCTTAATCCTTAATCACATAATTGTCACCTATACTCAATAATTAAGACTTATGTCACCGCCATTTTATTTTGACACATTTTTGTCACCCTTAATTCAAAGTCCCAAGAAACCTTTTAGCTATTGAAAGTTCACCGTTTTGATACATCATTTCTCTATGCGATTTTGAGCTTGGAAACCCTTCGACGACGATGGACTTCTCTCTAGAAACATCACTTGTCTGTTGAGTTTCATTCTAGGACTTTTACTTTACTATTTACTTTGTGTATATTTTGTTTTCTTAATTTTCTTGGGCTTTGGCACTTTTGGCCACCTGATTGTACATAGTTTCATTTTAATAAAGTGGCTCATATGGTTTTTGATTAAAAAAAATCTAACTTATATTTTCAAGAATCAGTTTATCCTTTGAAGATTGAATCTATAACAATGTAACCTAACTCATTAATATATTTTTTTTATAGATTTCTCCGTTCAATAAGACTTGTGTTATCACAATACTCAGATTGTCATTCGTAATGAGACCATATGGTGAAATAGTCTTCCTTTGATTCTGTAACACCTCAGATTTGGAAAAGAAGGAAAATGCAGTTTTGGGGTTGGTGTCAGTGTCTACGGATCCCATCTAGGACCTTAGATGCTTCTATGGACAGTAGTTGGCAACCGTAGGAAGTGAGAAAATAGTATTTTTCAAAAATCAAGTCTCAGTACGGTTCACCAGAATGATCCGTCAACCTATGTACGAGTCATAGGTAGGTCTCGTAGGTAAGTCCCAGACTTAGTGAAATCTTGAGGGTCAAAGTTGGGTTCTACGGTTGGTATGTCTGGTCCGTAGGAAGACCTACGAGCTGTACATAGGGTTCCGCCAAAAGTGATTAAAATTTGAAGTCCCAGTAACCTATCTATGGTTGACCAGTACAGTCCGTAGAAGGAGATCCAAATTGTAGGTCGAGTCCGACATTTATTTTAAAGGGAATTTTTGGTCTTTTCCTAATTGCTTTAACCCAATACTATGCCATTTTACCTTCTATCCTAAGCCTTGTACAAACGGTTTAAACCCCCAAATTGCCTATTCTAAATCATTCTTCAAAATTCCCAAATGTTTTGACATTGAGATGCCCGAGTTAGGGGCTTGAGTTGATTTTTGAACATCTTAAAATGAAAGAAATGATTTCTAAAGTGATAAAGATTGATTTCAAATGGATTCCTCCACTATCCTTCATGACTTGTTGAAATTGGGAACTTGATACTAGTTACAACCTTTAATGAACTGATTATGCCTTGCATTGTATATGTTATGATACATTCATCCTCATGCAACATATCATTGTTCATATAAATATGAGAAAGTGGAAAAATACTAGTATCTTTGTAAGAAAGAAAATAAGGCAACTTACTTATATCCTTGACCATGCTGAAATGAAAAGTTGATGAGACATTGAGATATTAAGATTGGTGTATGGACTGCGAGTTCACCATTGGAAAGCAAGAGGCTCGACAAGATGTATACGACATGTTGTGTGACGACCTTGGTACTAGTACCACCATATCATCCCTGTCGTGCGACAACCTTGGTACTAGTTCCACCACATCATCCCATCATTTCATCTTGTCACTGCATCACATTGGCCAGTTTTGTTGTGTTGTGTTACTTGTTTATGTGTTGATTTAACTATTATCTTCCCTTTTATGTGTTTACATTATTTGCGCCGTTCTATATAAACTGGCGGCACCAATCCCAGAATGGAACTTTTCTACGTGCAGGTGGAAACGTTTTATAGTTTATTTCTTAAGTCTGTTTAGTTGCTTATACTCAGTTGGTCCAACCTACTGAGTACATGTGAATTGTTCTCACCCCCTATTTTTGTTATCCCTTTGATCCATCTCATAGTCAAGGTGAGCCTCCTATCAGTTGATTGGGTCCAGATGAGTTCTCTTTTAGAGTTGTGATGAGATCCTGCTTTTTGGATCACCATTAGTCTCCATCACTCGTTTAAAGTCTTTAAATTACTTTTCGAAGACTTGAGATGTAGTTTAGATTCTAGAAATGTATTAGATGCTCTTTATACTTATGCTACACGTCAGAGTTGGCTTCTGGCACAACAAGGTGGTGCCTTACCGCACCACAGGCAGACGCGCGGTAGCATTCGTGGTTGTACTTCAAGATTTTGATATACTGCATCCAAGATTAGAACGAGCTTGTCGGTGGACCAATACCGTCTCAATAATTTGCTTTGGTAGTCTCATATGTATTCTAAATTAAATCTCATGAGAGGGATGAAAAGGAAGCTCGAAGAAGTGATAGGGTGGATGTAATTCAGCTCGACCTACAGGGAGAGGGAAATTCTTTTTATTGCGTTCCCGACTCTCGACTCTCTCTTTCCCTTTATCTTGTACCTGGGAAATATATGAATGTCTTTCTTCCGACTTACTACGATTTCTGGGTGGGAAAAAAGTCGTACTCTGACCAGGCATAAAAAAACTTTGAGATCATCGAGTTTCTCGGTAATCGAGGGGTCAAGAGCCTAATCAATTCCCCTCTTGAATTTTTTTCTATCGTGTGGCCCGACTTCCCTTCGAGTGTCTCGTATGTGTAATTATTTTGACTTACACACCATTTTTGAGGTTCTCGAAATATGTGTCATCATTACCTCGACTTTTAGATCGTGACATTTTATTTCCCTTTTGTCATGACTCTGATATCATGTAAAAGTAATAATGCAGAAATGAAGAACAAAAAACAAACTTTTGTAAGAAATTTTCTCTTCTTTCTATAATTCAATATTCACGATATCATCTACTTTTACACAATCCATAGCCACCCTAGTGTCACAGACTTAGAGTCTCCCTAATGTTCCGTGAGGCACTTGACAACTTACTCACGATTCTTTCACGATCTTGTAAGCTCAAGTAAGCCCTTTGAAGCTACATTGCTAAGAGAATGTAAAGAAAGACTTAGAAAGACTTTGAGAGTTTTGGAAGAAGACTTTGTATTACTTGGAAGATTGCTTACAACTTGGTTGATGCTTGCTTCAAGCTTGGATGTCTTACAAATGAATGCCCTATCTATATATACTACAACCTAGGGGATAAAGTGCAAATAAAATTTACTTTACAAGTCCCTCTAATAATTACACTTTGGTTCCTTTCTAGAATTCTCTACATAATCTAGCGATTTCTAAAGCTTTCTTGGAAATTCTCTAGGGAGTTCTAGAGTGTTCTACTAACCTCCCCACAACTCTAGGTTCTTCTCCCCTATTTTGGTGCCAAATTTGAAATGTGAAGTGGAGGGACATGACACTCTCCCCCACCTATTGATGCGACGATCGCGTCGCATCATCGCTGCATTGGTAACCAAGTCTAACCTTCTCGTACGCACGACCAATAGTCCATTGCCTCGATCAACGCCCTCTCACAATTCCTTCAGTTGCTTCCTGATCTCTTTTAGCTCGGTATTATGATCTACTTCCTTCCTAGGAGACATGCGCCTTGGCGGCTTCTTTGGCATCACGACCTTGTTTTCCTTATGACCCTTCTCTAATACTGGCGACAAGGACTCCTTGGCACCATTATATTCTTCCAAACTTGCAATGGTGTCTATAAATACTGACTCCTTCTTCTTAGGGTCTCTTATGAGCTGCATGGTTGTTAGACGGACTTGTTCTTCCGTCTTCGATACATTAACCAGGGGAACCATACATGATCTTCCTTGCTCCATGGCTAGAAGTCATTGGAGGTAAGGGTCGATCACCATGTGGCACTCTTGGAAGAACTCTTGCCCTTGAATGATATCAAAGAGGTCTAAATGAGCGACAGTGAAATTGGTCTTACCTTGCCACTTGCCTAGCGTGATGCTTACTCCATGCGCGAATCCATACACGGAATTCGATAGTGTATTGACCGTCCTAAGTTGGGCGTTACTTGGACTGTAAATCAGCCCCAACCTTGTTGTTGCCGTCTTGGTCATGATATTGGCCTCTGCACCCGTGTCGACCATAGCACGAGCGTTTCTTCCATTAATCGTGATGTCGACATACTGCGTGTCATATTCTCTTGGCTTCCCTGGCTACTTCGTGATGGCTTCGCATGGTCCTATCAAGCGTAATTGCATCGTCTTTGCACCTTATCCTTGTTCTTGTGCATCCTTCTCCTTCCGCTCCTGTAGGATAGCACCAAGGATCTTCAGTTCAGGGCACCTCGCATAGCTGTGCGGCCCACCGCATATGTAGGAACTATTCCTCTTTGTAGGCTCAGTTTTTTTCTCCACATTGCTTTGACGACCAAACTTCTTGTCATCAGACTTGTAGATATCATGATTCTTGGGATGTGGCCGCTGCTCCTCGACTTTGCCACGATCTCCCCCACCACGGTCATGACTACCTCTCACCTTCTCCCCTCTGGCTCTGTCGGGATTTTCATGCTTGAAGCCTGTGAAAGCTTCGGCCTGCGTGATGGATTCATCG
>JAJOOO010016144.1:0-19934 GCA_029582685.1 Solanum piurae
TTTTATGTACGTCCTACCTTAGCCAAGTAGGACACCTCTTTTCGGTGTGGGGGCAGAATACCGAATTCCATGTAGCTCAAATGGTCTATGTCGGTTAAGGGTATTATCCCTACATGATACGAATATGAACTATGGTAAGAACATGAACTTTAATTATGACTTTTTAAGGGGTACTACTTAGTATGAGTGGGGGTATGGGACTTCACTTACACATTGCACAAGTAGTCCTTAAGAGAGGTTATGGTGAGGTTCTTTTATGTTATGATGACTTATGGATTATGTATGAAAGGTATGTATGAATGTTAAGGTTGAATTCACTTATTATATGTTATGAATATGTATGACTCTTGACTCTTTTATGATGACTATGAATAAGGCAAAGTAAGATGTGTACAATGTTGGTAGCCTAAGGATGACACTTAGTTTTTCGTGAGGTTATGGGATTTTACCTTTGCATTGCACTAGTGTGGCTTTGGGTTGCTTGTATGTTTGTATGACTTATGTTTCTTCATAAATGTGCATAATGGTTTCTAAACTTGATAAAGGCATGATTTCTACTAAATGTCCCTTTTATGCATGTTTTAAGGATTTTGTGCATGGTGTCCATACTTAGTACATTATTTGTGCTAACCCATATTTTCTACATTCAATGAGTGTAAGTTCCGGCCGTTGATACATTCTACTTTCTTCAAGAGAAGCATGGGTCGACTATTCCCTATGCTTGGTGAGTCCTTAAGTTCGGGGACAAGATGTTATCATTTCATAGTTCTATTGTAATTCCTACTTTGAGAATATTATTGATGTAAAGGGCATTTGACCCTATTTGTAGTCCTTATGTACTAGATGGAGGTATTTAATTATTGTGTACATTGTAGTATTGATGCAAGATCCTTCTTTATTATACCTCTACACATGATTATGTTGATCCAGAGATCTTTCCCGATGACTTGCCCGACATTCCTCCCAAACGGGAAATAGACTTTGGCATTGATCTTTTGCCTGATACGCAACCCATATCCATCCCTCCATATAGAATGGCCCCGACCGAACTGAAAGTGTTGAAGGAGAAACTCAAGGACTTGTTAGACAAGGGTTTTATTCAACCAAGCATATCTCCATGGGGTGCTTCGGTATTTTTTGTGAAGAAGAAAGATGGGTCCCTTAGGATGTGTATTGACTATCGCCAATTGAACAAGGTCACCATAAATAATAAGTATCCTCTTCCTAGAATTGATGATTTGTTTGATCAACTTCAAGGGGCTAACTATTTCTCCAAAATAGATCTTCGTTCGGGTTACCATCAACTAAGGGTAAGAGGGGTTGACATTCCTAAGACGGCCTTCCAAACAAGATATGGTCACTATGAGTTCCTAGTAATGTCTTTTGGTCTAATGAATGGCCCGACGACTTTTATGGACCTTATGAATAGGGTTTTCTAGAAATATCTTGACATGTTCGTCATTGTGTTTATCGACGATATATTGATCTATTCTAAGAGTGAGAGACCATATGGACCATTTGAGAGTGGTGTTTCAAGTCCTCAAGGATAACCAATTGTATGCTAAGTTTAGTAAATGTGAGTTTTGGCTAAGGTCGGTTGCCTTCCTTTGTCATATTGTGTCAAGAAAGGGTATTGAAGTGGATTCGAAGAAGACGGATGCGGTCAAAGGTTAGCCTAGACATCTAACTCCTACCAGTATAAGAAGCTTTTTGGGTTTGGACGGCTACTATAGGATGTTTGTTGAGGGTTTCTCCTCTATTGCTTCTCCATTGACTGCCTTTACTCAAAATAAGGATAAATTTGTGTGGTCGAAAGCTTGTGAGAAAAGATTCCAAGAATTGAAAGGTAAACTCACCTCCACTCTGGTTTTGACCTTACCGGAGGGTACCGATTGGTTTGTAGTATATTGTGACACTTCTCGAGTGGGTTTAGGATGTGTCCTTATGCAACATGGGAAAGTAATCACCTATGCATCAAGGCAACTCAAGATACATGAGAAGAACTATCCGACTCGTGATCTCGAACTTGCGGCGGTGGTATTTGCTTTGAAAATATGGAGACACTACTTATATGGGGTCCATGTAGATGTGTTTACCGACCACAAGAGTCTTCAATATGTTTTTAGCCAAAAAAATTTGAACCTCCGACAAAGAAGGTGGTTAGAGTTGTTAAAAGATTATGAAATGAGTGTCCTTTACAATCCCGACAAAGCCAATGTGGTTGCCGATGCCCTAAGTTGATTGTCCATGGGTAGTGTTGCTCATATAGAAGATGAGAAAAAGGAGTTAGTTTGGGATGTACATAGGTTGGCCCGGTTAGGTGTCCAACTAGTGGATTCCACCAATGGTGGTGTCACGGTTCATCATAATTCCGAATCCTCATTTGTGGTTGATGTGAAGTCCAAGCAACACCTTGATCCTATTTTAATGGAGTTGAAAGAATCGATACTCAATAAGTCCGTTGAGCCTTTCTCCCAAGGTGGAGATGGGGTGCTTAGGTACCAAGGTAGATTATGTGTTTCGGATATTGATGGCTTAAGGGAGGAAATTTTAGAAGAGGCTCATGGTTCGCGGTATTCTATTCATCCGAGAGCTACCAAGATGTACTGTTACCTACGGGAAATCTATTGGTGGAATGGTATGAAAAATGATATAGCGAGTTTTGTTGCCAAGTGTCCGAATTGCAAACAAGTTAAGGCCGAGAATCAAAGGCCGAGAGGATTGTCTCAAGATATAGATATTCCCACTTGGAAGTGGGAGGATGTGAATATGGATTTTATTGTGGGGTTTCCTCGTACTCGAAGGCAACATGATTCTATTTGGGTCTGTTGATAGGATGACAAAATCAACCCACTTTATTCCCGTCAAGACTTCATTTTTGGCGGAAGACTATGCCAAGTTGGACATCAATGAGATAGTGAAGTTGCATAGGGTTCCCTTATCAATCACCTCAGATCGGGGTACTCCATTTACTTCACACTTTTGGAAGGCATTCCAAAAGGGGCTTGGTACCAATGTTAAGCTTAGTACCGCTTTCCACCCTCAAAAGGATGGTCAAGAAGAACGCACCATTCAAAAATTAGAGGACATGTTGAGGGCATGTGTGATAGATTTCAAGGGTAGTTGGGATGACCACCTACCCTTGATTGAGTTTGCCTACAACAATAGTTACCACTCTAGCATTGCCATGGCTCCGTTTGAAGCACTTTAAGGTCGGAGGTGTAGATCTCCGGTTGGTTGGTTCGAAGTAGGTGAATTTTCCCTTATCGGTCCCGAGTTAGTTTATGAGGCCATTGAAAAAGTTTGACTCATTAGAGAGAGGTTGAAGACGGCCCAAAATTGGTAAAATCTTATGCCGACAAAAGAAGAAGGGACATAGAATTTGAGATTGGTGATTGGGTCTACTTGAAAATCTCACCCATGAAAGGTGTGATGAGGTTTGGTAAAAAGGGGAAGCTTAGTCCCTGGTATGTGGGCTCATATCAAATCTTGAAGTGTATTGGGAAAGGTGGATATGAATTGGACTTGCCAAGTGAGTTGGCTTCGATTCACCCGGTGTTTCATGTTTCCATGCTCAAGAAGTGCATTGGTGATCTGGTATCCATCCTTCCTTTAGAGGGTTTAGGAGTTTATGAGAACCTTTCTTATGAAGAGATTTCGGTGGAAATTTTGGACCAACAAGTTAAGAGGTTAAGAAACAAAGAGGTAGTTTCCGTTAAAGTCTTATGGAGAAATCACTTAGTTGAGGGTGCTACATGGGAGGCCGAGGCCGATATGAAGTCCTGTTATCCTCATCTTTTTCCTTCTACTTCTATTCCAACTTAAGGTAAGTAGTTTCTTGAGTTCGGTATATTGGAAGTCATATGTGCTATAAGTGTTCTTTATGATTTCCTTATGTTGTGCATGTTCTTGTGAGAATTCATGTTTAGCATAAATTGAGTTTTCATGCTTTGCATATTCCTCATGGTGATTTGCATTTTTGTTATGATGGTTGAATACTTGACTTCATGAGGAGAATTGATGAACATGCTTAGTTATGCTTTTTTTTTTTTATGAAATGACATGTTGGATCCATATTGTTCCATTGAGCTTGCTTTGAGTTGGAGAAGGTAGTTCCTCCAATGTTTATGTGAATTGATGAACTATGTATGTTGATGGGCTGTAGATGTAGTTTCCTACTTCCTTGAGATTGCATGTATTATGTATTGAGAATGGAGTTGATGTTTCCTCCTATGAATTGTACATTTTTGTTATGTTGCGTGCTTGTTGGGGTGCTAGTCTTGAGTCTATAGTTCCGTAAGGCGTCTTATCTTCATTCGAGGATGAATGTCCCCAAGGTGGAGATAATGTAACACCCCGGAAAATGGAAGGTTAACCTAGAGCCTAAGCGTGAGGTTTTGTGTAACTCTCCGGAGATGTTTAGACTAAAATAGGATCAAAAGGGAGGAGGTAAGCATCTAGGATGAAGTCAAGGACCTTAAACTACCTAAGAAAAATGAAGGAAAAACAATACCTACCTTTGGTCCACTCGGCGATGGGCAGTAGCTTCGCCCATATGCCTTGGCGATGAGCCAAATGGACTCTCCTCGCCTAGTGGACAGCCCTCCCTTGTCATAGGTTCTGGAAAATTGGGTGAGAAAGGTCATGGGTCGCCAATGGGGTTGGCGATTCGCCCATTGACCCTCCCCATCGCCTAGTGAGCTTCGCATTTAGGAAGCTTACTGGAATTTTGGGCGAGCCAAGGGCTCATTAGGCGAGTCTCCTAGTGCCCTTGGCGAGCCAAGGGTGCTAAAGGGCAAGCTCAACGTGAGGAAGGTAAGGTTTTGAAGTTTAAGTAAGGGTTTACAAGTAATCTTTCCAAAACTTGAACCAACACTTTCCCACTCTTTTCCTAACAAGTATATATTCTTTTTAGAGTCAAAATTCTTCCTTTTTAGTTACTCTCACTTAATAAAAGAAGAAACCCAAGAACATCATCTTTCTCTTAATATTTCTCTCTCTAAGTTCAAGGAAGAAGAAGAAGCCATTGAAGCTAGGGTTGTGGATTCCAAAGGTTCTTCCCTAAAGTTCTAGGAGATTCTTAATTGAGGTATGGATGCTTTTCATTCTTAGTTAGCTATCACCAAGAAGCCCCTTCAAATTATGTTTTCAAATTCCCCAAATCTAGGGTCTTCAATCTACAACATGGGTCTTCTTCCAAAACGTTTACCATTGTTTAATTAAGGTTTATTATGATTGGTTATGATGATTTATGATGGGAATGTGGATGTGTTGATGGATTTTGATGAAAATCTCTCTTGGACCCATGGTTTCCCCTTTTTCTTAAGTTGTGAACTAGGGTCTGATTTGATTGATCTTGTAAGCTTGTCAATTGATTATGTTATGCTTATTATGTAAGTGGAGCATGAAATTCACATATCTAGTATTGTAATTCTTGCAATTTAGGTTGATATTGATTCTTAGCCTTGAAAAAGCAATGACTAGGGTTTATGAATATTGATGAAGTATGTATGTATGTTTATGTTAAGCTTGTTGATCCACTTGAAAGGTGGAGGTATTTAATTATTGTGTACATTGTAGTATTGATGCAAGATCCTTTTTTCTTATACCTCTACACATGATTATGTATGATATGATATGACTATGTACGATATGATATGACTATGGTAGTATTGTTGTGTTGAATGAATGGTCATCCTCATGAACACTATGAATATGATGTGAAAGGGTTACTCACATGTTGATGATTCTAAGGTTTAAAGGGCATTCTCAACTAATGAATCTATGAGCTATTATGATGTATGTTGGTTTGAGTGCCTAGTGCATTCTTTCATGAACCTAAACTTAAGTAAAGACTTAATGTAACTTTTGAAGGGAATTATGCTTAGCACGAGAGGATATGAAAATGAGATGGAGGCTTTTACGTTTAGCAAGTCCGGCTTCCCAATGTATGTTGTCTCATGGGATAGAAACCTTTTACGTATAGCAAGTCCGAGTTTCTAGTAGCAATCCCCATATCCCACAACTATGTGCCCACATAGGTCTTAGCTAGTGGATCCACCTAGAAGATTTTATGTACGTCCTACCTTAGCCAAGTAGGACACCTCTTTTCGGTGTGGGGGCAGAATACCGAATTCCATGTAGCTCAAATGGTCTATGTCGGTTAAGGGTATTATCCCTACATGATACGAATATGAACTATGGTAAGAACATGAACTTTAATTATGACTTTTTAAGGGGTACTACTTAGTATGAGTGGGGGTATGGGACTTCACTTACACATTGCACAAGTAGTCCTTAAGAGAGGTTATGGTGAGGTTCTTTTATGTTATGATGACTTATGGATTATGTATGAAAGGTATGTATGAATGTTAAGGTTGAATTCACTTATTATATGTTATGAATATGTATGACTCTTGACTCTTTTATGATGACTATGAATAAGGCAAAGTAAGATGTGTGCGATGTTGGTAGCCTAAGGATGACACTTAGCATTTGGTGAGGTTATGGGATTTTACCTTTGCATTGCACTAGTGTGGCTTTGGGTTGCTTGTATGTTTGTATAACTTATATTTCTTCATAAATGTGCATAATGGTTTCTAAACTTGATAAAGGCATGATTTCAACTAAATGTCCCCTTTTATGCATGTTTTAAAGATTTTTTGCATGGTGTCCATACTTAGTACATTATTTGTGCTAACCCATATTTTATACATTCTATGAGTGAAGGTTCCGGTCATTGATACATTCTACTTTCTTCAAGAGAAGCTTGTGTTAACTATTCCCTAGGCTTGGTGAGTCCTCAAGTTCGGGGACAAGATGTTATCATTTCTTAGTTCTATTGTAATTCCTACTTTGAGACTATTGTTGATGTAAAGGGCTTTTGACCCTATTTGTACTCTTTATGTACTAGATGGTGATTGAGACAAGTTTATATTCGTATTTTCATTTATGAAAAAGAAGTTGAACTTCGATTGTAAAAGTATTAAATTTTTCCGCATTATTCTATGTCTTGAATGTTATGATTATGCTAAGGGCTTGTATGCGACCCCTTCGAGGTCAAGTACGCCGTGTTACGTCTAGGGGGTACCCTTGGGTCATGACAGAAGGGTTGTGACTCTCCTGAAGGGTTGTGAATTTTTTGTAGGGATGTGACCTTTATGGAAGGTTGTGTCTTTTCTAAAGGGTTGTGACCGTTTGAAAGGTTGTGCCTTTTCCAAAGGGTTGTAACCTTTCTGAAAGGTTGTCTTTTTTCCAAAGAGTTGTGACCTTTACCCTTTGTTGGCTATAAATAGAGAGTCTTTCTCTCATTTTTCTGCATTAAATTATTCCCTTCTCTTGCATACATTTCTTACAAAACAAAATCGATCGACTCTGTGTGTGTGATTCGTTGCTATCATTTTGAGTTCGTTGAAATTATTGAAATTTGAAGTATCGCTACTTCTTTAATGGTTAATCCATTTTATATTAGGAGGAATTAATCTACAACCTCGGGTACTTGAGGGTATTAAATTTCTTAAGGACACACAGTGGGTTCTGTGGACTCGGATTGTTCTTTTATTTTTTTCTTTTCATCTTTTATTATTTCTTATTTGCTAATCTGAATACAGGAGGTAACAACCCCAAACAGTAAATTATGTATATTCTACCATCCCAGTTGTGCCAATATCCTATGGAAGGAAAAAAAATCTTGAAGTGCAGTGGTGGACACATAATTTTCATTAAGAGGTGTCAATGATTATAGTAAAAAAAATTATAAATAGGCTAGTAAGGCTTGAACACATGACCTCATTGAGTGTTTGCAAGCCTCTAACCAATAGACTAAACCTTCAACTTGTTTCAGGAAGTGTCAATTTATGTATTTATATTTATTAAACTAAAATTTAATCACTATATACAAACGTAATTTTTTGCAAGCCTCTAACCAATAGACTAAACCTTCAACTTGTTTCAGGAAGTGTCAATTTATGTATTTATATTTATTAAACTAAAATTTCATCACTATATACAACGTAATTTTCTGACGAAGGGGTGTCGCTTGACACCCCTTCGACCAAGGTAGGTCCACCACTGTTGAAGTGAATTTATGAGCATGCATAGTAATAAATGGTAATATTGTCAACAGAACTAGATCCTTGAGAAAAGAGTAAGACTCCGAGCAAAGAGGATATATAACTCTCATAGACTGTCCAAACAAAATTTCTTTTAGTGAAAAACGACTACAAATTAGAAAATAATTGGTTGAAAGGAAGAAAACAATGATATGTAATATCAAGAGGCAGACACAAAGAGAACTGTTATAGAAGCAACCAAAATCATATCTAGCAAACATAATTAAGAAGACTTGCAGTTTTTACATAAGATTACTAAATTTAAAATCAAAATTATATATTTTAGGGTGAAAGTTTAAGTGTTGTATCATACAGAACACATGAAAATATCACTATTACATCTTGATAGATGTTTAGTAATCTACAAATATTAACATTTCATTCTGAAATATACTCGACATATGATTATTCTTGGCATATTGACACCACAGTAGTTAAGGAAATTCCAATCTATTTGAAATGGGGGATTTTACTTTTAATATTATTTAATGAAATCTACGATTTTGTGTAGCTTTATATTCTCTTTCGAGATGCTCAAAAGTGAAACCTTAGAATTAGGTTAGAGTGCCAGAAACTACAAATTTGATCATTTCGATCAGCAATGCTACATCACTTCAATTAGTAACATTCAATAATTAGTGTCACACCACTATAATGATATCTTCTAAGAATAAATTATTGTAACTAAACTCCATTGCACCTATGTATCTTGAAGGATGTACGCATACAAGATAATCGACAATCCAGAAAAAACCAATCAAAGAATAGACAAAATAACGAATACCAAAAGAGGAACTAACATATACATAGCTTGCAGATGGGACACTTAGTGAATACAAGAAGGACTAAAAGATTGTCAAAATTCTCACTAAAACAAAGAGCTCTCTGTCACACCCTGAGCTTACATCCTGGATGCGACTGTCACTCGAGAACCATTGCTGGTTCCGAAGAGAACCCTTGGCCTGGCTCAATACTCAGTGGAAGACTTTCTCAACATCACAAAAACTCAAAAGTAAATGGTTTTCTCAAAACAGTCTCAAAATAAATATCTCAAAATATTTTAAAAAAATTCAACTAGCCAAAAGAGGCAACTCAAGTCTAGAACATTAGTAATTGAAAATGAAACAAACTTCTCAAAATTCTACTGTCTATGAAGCCTCTAACAATACTATGATGGATGTCGGGACAAGACCCCCAATCATCCTAACAAACTAAAAATGAAAGCAATGTATGGAGCCCTCCGAAAAGCAAGGAGGCTCACCAATCAAACTCTAGGATTGCAAGTGGTATCAACAGAGTGCCTATTGATGACCCTGGTTACCTGTATCTGCATCATGAAAGAGGCAGGCCAAATGGCGTCAGTACATTGAATGTTCGAGCATGCAAGAGGAACTCTAAAACACAGACATAAGCTTGATCTGATAGAAAGAAAGAACATACTTACCTCATCTCAACTCATCTCAACTCTACTCAACTCAAAGATACTCAAACTCAGAAATACTCAACTCAGTTCAAGAATACTCAAAGCATCATAAAGAAACAATAAAAGATGCAATATAAATAAAGTTTTTTAGAACAGTAGATAACAACTCAAAGTATTTAAATTTACAATAATAACTCTTTACTCTTATTTGGGAGATTCTCTAACCAATAACCATCACTATGAGCTACGTGATGATACAACGTCTCGCCCATGCTGTCAGAACTTTCCTACACATTGCCGGAGTATAAGACATCCTCAACTAAGTGGATCCACTAAGCTATGCTTTAAAAGCAATAAGGAATCATCTAAAAAATATGACCCTTATTACCCACATTGGCATACATGGTTTATAAAAGCTTTTAGTTGTCTGAACTCGTCCTCATATCGGTGTTCAATAATACTCCCAATAATATAGCTCATGCTCATATGTTTAAAAACACTTTCTCATCCTCAAACTTTAAGATTATTACTCAAAAGGTTCTCTTAATAGAGATTATACTCAAAAACTCCTCGTGAACTCATTTGGAAATCAAGAAACATTTACTCTTGGAATACTTAGTTCTCATATATTTATTTTGAAAAATGAAACTCAAATATTCTCATCCTCATACTCAAGTACTCAAGTCTTCAAACAAGTTTTAAAAGTTTGCAAAAGACTTCTCAATTGAATCAAAAGAACTCCCTCAAACTTTACTCTTAACTCTATCTTGAATTTGAAAATGTGAATTCAATAATTATGATTAGGATGCAAGGTCTCTCAATGATTAGACGGGGTTTAGATAGTTGATAATAAGAAACGAGTGAAGACACAGATTGGGGAGCATGAGCGCGACGCTGAGAATAATTAAAATATTTTGTCGCGAAATAATATTTGAAAAAATGGAGTCTGTATCCTCTCCGTGATGCAGAGAGGGAGGTAATTTTCTGGGGACTGGATATTAAAGCATCTCCGCTACGCGGACTAGGGCGCGTATTTTTGCCCGATATCTTCTTTCTCTCCCAAATTCGATTCAACTCATACTCATTGTAGAATCTAAGGTCAAAACTCACGAATTATTATAACCAAGAAAAATCTCAGTGAAGCCCACAGAAGGAACTATCAATTTACTCAACTCATTCACAAACCCTCACCTCAAGAACTCAAAACAACACTCCATTAACAATCAAATTCAAGAACCTTTCAAGAACTCAACAATTTAACATCAAGAATGAATTCATGGGTAAAAGATTACATGAGTGGCATGAGGACAAACAAATCCAACATTGTGGAAGCTTACATACCTCAAAGGAATCAAATCCTTGATGAAAATCCTTAAACTCTATGAACGCTTGAAGCTTCCTCCCTTTTTCTCCTCTTGAATTTAGCCCTAGGTTGTTGAACATATTTAGAATTTAGCATAATCTCGTTCTAATCAGCTTTGAACCCTTATTAGGTGAAAAACACACTTAAGACTAATGAGGTAGGGAAAAGACTAATTTACCCCTCCTTAAAACGGATGAACTGCCTTAACTGGACAGGCTGAACGCAAACGGGAATATCTCCTTCATCCAAACTTGGAATTTAGTATGCTCGGCGGCATTGGAAAGAGGACTCAGATACCCTTCATTTGAAAGTTATGGTCGTTTGAAGTTGACCCCAAACTCACAATTTAAGCTAACTCGCAAAATTTTCAATCTAACTCTTTCCTAATTGGTTCTTGCTAAAATTAGTTCTTTCTAGGACCAAGGTGTTTTAATATCTCTCCCTTTGGAAAATTTGTCCTCGAACAAGATCGCTCTAAATAGAACTAAGGGTGGCAACATCTAACATCCAACTCAAACACCAATTATGCAATTTAACACACTCAACATGTCATTTAAAGAGTACCAAGAAAAGAATTAGTACCTTGATTTGGAATTTCTCTGAACTCAAAGAGATGCGGGTATCTCTTCTTCATATCCTCCTTAGCCTCCCAAGTTTCTTCCTCAACAAACTGATTCCCCCCATAATACTTTGACTGATGCTACCTCCTTGGTCCTTAACTTGCGAACCTGACGATCCAGAATCTGAAAGGGAATCTCCTCATAAGATAGGATATCATTAATACCAATATTTTTTGTAGGTATAATAAGTGAAGGATCGCCCATACATTTCTTCAACATTGAATGTGGAATACCGGATAGACTACTGATAACTCTGGCAGTAACTCCAACTCATAAGCTATATTGCCGATTCTTTTGGATATCTTGTAAGGACCAATATACCGGGGACTGAGCTTCCCTTCTTACCAAATCTTATAACACCCTTCACAGATGAAACTTTCAAGTAAACCCAATAATCCACCTCAAACTCCAAGTCTCCTTTCCTGACATCTGTATAGGATTTCTGACGACTCTGCGGTGTTTTCAACCTTTCTTGAGTTGTCTTCACCTTCTCCATAGTTTGATGAACCAAGTCTGCATCTTTTCCCATAAAGAGCCTCATAAGGAGCCATCTGGATACTAGAGTGATAGTTATTATTGTGAGCAAACTCTATGAGAGGTAAGTGATCATCCCAATTAACCTTGAAATCGATCACACAATCCCTCAACATATCCTTTAAAGTTTGAACCATGTGTTCTGCTTGCCCATCAGTCTGAGGATGGAAAGGAGTACTCAAATTTACCTTCGAACCCAAACCTTTCTGGAAAGAAATCCAAAATTGTGTGGTGAATTGCGCACCTCTATCTGAAATGATAGACACCAGAACTCCATGAAGTCAGACTATCTCTTGAAGATATAACCCAGCATAATCCTCAGCTGCATAGGTAGTCTTTAACGGCAAGAAATGGGCTGATTTAGTCATCAGATCTACAATCACCCAAATAGAATCATTTTGCCTACGAGACCGCACCAAACCATTGATAAAGTCCATATTGATCATCTCCCACTTCCATTCCAGAATCTCTATATTCTAAGCCATACAACCGAGCCTTTTTTGCTCTACCTTGATTTGTTGGCAATTCGGGCACTTAGAAACGAACTCTGCAATACACCTCTTCATACTACTTGACCAATAAACTTCCCTAAATCATGATACATATTTGTGGAACTAGGATGCATAGAGTACCTAGAGTTATGAGCTTCCTCAATGATCCTCTCTTGGTGTTCATCGGCTCTAGGTACACATAATCTACCTTGATACCTCAACACACCATCTCCCTCTTGTTCAAAAGCCATCACTTTCTATTTATGAAAGTGATGGTCTTGGTCTTGTTTCTCCTTCACTTCAAATAGTAGTGATGATTCAGCGCCATTCATCACCACCACTTCGCCTTCATTGGAGTCCAACAAGAGGATTCCCAATTGGGAAAGTCTATACACATCTTTGGCTAACTCTTTCTTCCCTTCCTCAACATGGGCAGTTTATCCTTAGATAACATGCTCAAAGATTCAACAACTACATTAGACTTACTTGGGTGATATAAAATAGTTATGTCATAATTATTGAGTAATGTTAACCACCTTCTCTATCTGAGATTGAGATATTTCTAATTGAATACATACTGAAGACTCTTGTGATCGGTGAACACATACACATGCACACCATAAAGACCTCCATATTATCAAGGCAAATACTACAACAACCAACTCTAGATCATGGGTTGGGTAATTCTTATCGTGAATCTTAAGCTGTATGGAGGCATAAACTATAAATTTACCATTCTCCATAAATACACAACTCAATACAACTCTGGACGCATCACAATACACAACAAAGCCTTGTGTACCCTCCGGTATGGTCAATACTAGGCAGTAGTCAACCACGTTTTCAATTCCTGAAATCTTTTCTCAAAACCTTCAGACCATTGAAACTTCGTTGTCTTCTAGGTCAACTTTGTCACCAGGAATGAAATATATGAGAACCCCTCGACAAACCTTCTATAATAACCCACCAATCCCAAGAAACTCTTTATATCAGTTGGAGATGTGGGTCTAGGCCAGTTCTGCACTGCTTTAATCTTTTGAGTGTCAACTCGGATCCCATTATCAAAAACAATGTGGCCTAAGAATGCCACAGAATGAAGCCAAAACTCACACTTAGAGAATTTATAATATAACTCTCTATCCTTGAGGGTTTTGAGAACCACTGTGAGATGACCATCATGATTTTCTTCATTCCTCGAATAAATTAGAATTTCATCAATGAATACGATAACAAACATATCAAGATAGGGATTAAACACTCTATTCATAAGGTCTATGAATGATACATGAGCATTGGTCAAACCAAAAGACAAGACAAGGAAATCGTAATGACCATAACAAATCCTGAATGTTGTTTTTGGGATATCACTTTCTCTTACTCTCAACTGGTGATAACCTGATCTGAGGTCTATCTTAGAAAAAAAGTGGTACCTTGAAGTTGATCGAATAGATCATCAATTCTCAGAAGTGGATACTTATTCTTGATGGTATACTTGTTCAATTGGCAGTAATCAATACACATCCTAAGTGAACCATCTTTCTCCGTCACAAATATGACCGGATCGCCCCAAGGTGAGACACTGGGTCGAATAAAGCCTTTTTTCAAGTAGATCTTTCAATTGCTCTTTTAAATCTTTCAACTTAGCTGGAGCCATTCTATATGGCAGAATAGAGATAGGTCAAGTATCAAGAATAATATCTATACCGAAGTCTATTTCTCTCTCAGGAGGGACTCCAGGAAGATCATCTGTAAAGACCTCTTGAAACTCACTCACAACTGGAACTGACTGAATAAGTGGTGTCTCAACACTAGAGTCATTAACTTGGACTAAGTGATAGATGCACCCTTGGAAACTAACTTTCTCACCTTAAGGTACTAAATAAAATGACCCTTAGTCACTGCTGAACTACTCCTCCACTCTATAGAAGGATCTTTAGGAAACTAAAACTTTACAACTCGAGTTCTACAATTAACTGAGGCATAACATGCATGAAGCCAGTCCATACCTAGAATAACATCAAAGTCTACCATATCTAGCTCAACTAAGTCATCCATGATGTCTTTGTGATTGACATAAATGGTAAAATCATGATAAACTCTCTCAGCTAGAATGGACTCACCAATAGGTGTGGAAACACTGAACGACTCAGGAAGTTGTTTAGGAATAATATCAAACCTCATAGCAATATAAGGAGTCACAAAAGATAGACTCAAACCTGGATTAAGTAATGCATGTACATCAAAAGTAAATACTTTGATCATACCAGTGACGACATCAAGTGAATTCTTTTGCTCTTGGTAACTGGTGATAGCATACAGATGATTTGCTCCTATGCCTGTCCTTGTAGTAGCTCATCTAGGTGCAACTCTGTCTGAAGGAGCCGGTGAAGAAGATTGGGCTCTATTGCCCCATTACCACCTCCCTACTTGTTCTTTGGGCACTCTCTCATGAATTGACCGCTTGACCACACTTGAAGCAACCAATGGAGCCATCATGACACGCTCCTAGTGGTTCCTACCACACTTAGCACATGCAGGAGTCCAATTACCTCATTGTGCCACACTACCTTGAGATTGTACAGGTCTAGCTTTAAAGTTCTAAGAATTTTGATTCTTGAACTCATCTCTGTTCTTTGGTGCAGGTGCACTAGTAGATGATGGAGCAGGTCCATTTGGCTTTTGTACAAATGATGACCAGTTTGCATTACTCTTCTACTGCCCGGACTCATTTCCTATTGTCTTCGCCTTCTTATTCGGGAACTCTTCTCTATCTCTTAGCTTATTCTCCTCAACCTGTTGCACATGGATCATAAGCCTTGCTATTTTCATGTCTCCTATCAACATATCTGTCTTTCCAACTTTAATTGACAAGCGAGACAACCCAGATACGAATAGACTAATCCTGCTCCTCATGTCAGCAACCATGGATTCCTACTTCAAGTTAAGGACTTCTCTTACCTTAGCCTCCCTCAGCTCACAGGGATAGAAACGCCCCAAGAAGGCCTCTTCAAACACAACCCAACTCACAATCGGTGCACCTTCAACTCTACTCTTCTTCCATTGGTCGTACCAGACTCTAGTAACACCGTTCAGTTGGTATGCAGCTAGTTCCACATGCTCGGCATCTGTAACATGCATCACTTCAAACACTTTTTGCAACTCTTCCACAAAGTTTTCCGGATCCTCAATGACACTTGAACCGATGAAGTCAGGAGGATTTATCCTTAAGAAATCATGGATACTGGTTGTATCAGCCACATCCTGTCGATTCCCACTTTGTTTCCTAGTTTTGTTGGTCACAACTTAACTCAACATCTGGATAGCATCCTGGAACTCAACATTAGTGACCTCTCCTTGGGGTTGCACTTCTGGTGCATTAGGGACTCCTTGATCCTGAGGATCAACATTCCTCTTAGTAGGATGACCTCGAACAACTCTTCGTGGAGGCTTGATCTGAAAGATGCGTGCAAGCACGAATTAGAAAGAAACTGAATAGAGTTAAACTCTATCACACGAAAAGAGTAAGAAAGAAGGAAATTGTTTCCTATATGCTGCAGCCTACTAAATATAGATGTGGCGTACTTCACACTGATAAATAGGACTCTACATACAAGACTTCATAGACACCCCAGGACTCTTGAACTCTATGTTCTGATACCAAGTTTGTCACGCCCCGAGCCTATACTTTGGATGCAATTGGCACTCGAGAACTGTTCTTGGTTCCCAAGCGAACCCTTGGCCTTACTCAATACTCAGTGGAAGACTTTCTAAACATCACAAGAACTCAACAGTAAATGGTTTTCTCAAAAAAGTCTTAAAAATAAATAGCTCAGATTATTTTAAAAAAACATTCAACTGGCCAAAAGAGGCAACTCAAGTCTAGAATATAGCAATTGAAAATGAAACAGACTTCTCAAAACTCTACTATCTATGTAGCCTCTAAAAATACTATGATGGATGTTGGGACAAGATCTGCGATCATCCTAACAAACTGAAAATGAAAGCAAAGTGTGGAGCCCTCTGGAAAGCAAGAAGGCTCACCAATAAAACTCTAGGACTTCAAGTGGTATCAATGGAGCGCCTGTTGATGACCCTAGTTACATGTATCTGCATCATGAAAGATGCAGGCCAAATGGCATCAGTATATTGAATGTACGAGCATGCAAGGAGAACTCTAAAGCATAGAGATAAGCTTTATCTGATAGAAATAAAGAACATACTTACCTCATCTAAACTCAACTCAACTCAAAGATACTCAAACTCAGAAATACTTAACTCAGTTCAAGAATACTAAACTCATTATAAAGTAGTAATAAAAGATGCAGTATAGAGAAAGTTTCTTATAACAGTGGATAACAACTCAAAGTATTTAAAAGTACAATAATAACTCTTTACTCTTACTTGAAAAATTCTCTAACCGACAACTATCACTATGAGCTATGTATACCTCATCTCACCCACTCTTCCAGAACTGTCCTATACCTTCCTGGAGTATAGAGATCCTTA
Source organism: Solanum piurae (assembly GCA_029582685.1). NCBI lineage: Eukaryota > Viridiplantae > Streptophyta > Magnoliopsida > Solanales > Solanaceae > Solanum > Solanum piurae. The sequence goes on from JAJOOO010016144.1 coordinate 17,049, forward strand.
ACTAAGTGTATCCACTAAGCTATGCTTAAAAATCAATAAGGAATCATCTAAAAAGTATGACCCTTTTTGCCCACTTTGGCATATACAGTTTATGAGGGCTTTGAGTTGTCTGAACTCGTCCCCATATTGGTGCTCAATACTACTCCCAATAATATAACTCATGCTCATATATTTAAAAACATTTCCTCATCCTCAAATTTTGAGATTATTACTCAAAAGGTTATCTTAAAAGAGATTATACTCAAAAACTCCTCATGAACTCATTTGGAAATCAAGGTTTTCTCCTCATTTAAAATGTAAATCATTTAATCCTAGGAATACTTAGTTTCCATATATTAATTTTGAAAAATGAAACTCAACTCTGCTCATCCTCTTACTCAAGTACTCAAGTCTTAAAATAAATTTTAAAAGTTTGTGAAAGAATTCTCAAATGATTCAAAAGAACTCCCTCAAAATTTACTCTAAACTCTATATTGAATTTGAAAATGTGAATTCTCAATGATTAGATGGGGTTTTGGTAGTTGATAATAAGAAACAAGCGAAGACACAGACTGTGGAGCATGAGCGTGAAGCGGAAAATAATTAAATTATTTGGTCGCAAAATAATTTTTGAAACAGTGGATCCCGTATCCTCTCCGCGACACGGAGAGGGAGGTGATTTTATGTGGACTGGATTTTTAAGCATCTCTGCGACGCAGACCTGAGTGCATATTTTTTCCCGATCTCTTCGTTCTCTCCCAAAGTCGATTCAACTCATACTCATGGAGGAATCTAAGGTCAAAAATCACGAATTATTATAACCCAGAACAAACTCAATGAAACCGACACAAGGAACTATCAATTTACTCAACTCATTCGCAAACCCTCGCCTCAAGAACTCAAAACAACACTCCATTACCAATTAAATTCAAGAACCTTTCAAGAACTCAACAATTCAACATCAAGAATAAATTCATGTGTAAAATATTACATGATTGGCGTGAGGGCGAACAAACCCAACACTATGGAAGCTTACATACCTCAAAAGAATCAATTCCTTGACGAAAATCCTCAAACTCGATGAACGCTTGAAGCTTCCTCCCTTTTTCTCCTCTTGAACTTAGCCTTAGGTTCTTGAAAGTTTTTAGAATTTAGTGTAATCTGATTCTAATCAGCTTTTATCCCTAATTATGTGAACAACACACTTAAGACTAATGAGGTAGGGAAAAGACCAATTTACCCCTCCTTAAAATGGATGAACTGCCTTAACTGGACAGACTAAACTCAAGGCATATCTCCCTCATCCGAACTCAGAATTTAGAAAGCTCGGCGGCGTTGGAAAGAGGACTCAGAGACCTTTCATTTGATACCTTATAGGCCACCTTACTCATCCTGTCTGAAAGTTATGGTAGTTTGAAGTTGACCCAAAACTCACAATTTAAGGCTAACTTGTAAAAAATTTCAATTTACCTCTTCTCAAATTGGTTCTTGCTATAATTAGTTCTTTCTAGGACCGAGGTGATAGGCAAAAAGTTGATGATTTCTTTTAGTTACGGAAGTCATGGTGATGTCAGTAATCGAGTGTACTACTATAAAAATAGAAGGATGACATTGACAATAATTCACTTCGGAAGTATTTAGTTCTGTTCTTTAAAAAAGTGTAACGTAGAAAAGATTTATCCTAAAATGGTGTCACTTAAGAAATTTAACACAAATATTAATATGTTTTTTCAACTATACTTTTATAAATTATTTTTACTAGTGTTCAATTTTCAAAAAACATTTATTAAATAAAGATAATTAAATAAATTATAGATTGTATTTATTTATTATCTAATAGAAGTATTTTTTAATTAAAAAAATGACACTTATTTTGAGATAGTAAGAGTAATAGGGGGGGAGGGGGAATATGAAATGTTTACTTTTGTGTGGGGGGGGGGGGGATATGACATGTTTACTTTTGTGGGGGATGGTGGTGGTGGTGTCCGTGTATGTGTGTTTTTTCCTGATAGACATATATTACATGGCTAGGGGTGGTAAAGTCAAATTCAATTAGTCTAATTCGATTCAATCCATTTAGTTTTGGGTTCATTATTGATCCGCCAATTTGTTGGCTTAATCCATTTTAAGCTATTAAAAATTGGATTGATATATAACCCAAATTGATTTTTGAGAAATCTTGTCAAAATATTTTTATTTTTAAATTTTTTATTTTATATGTTATATAAAAAAATAATATTAGGTACTAGAAGCTTATAAAGTAACAAACAAAACTATTAAAACTTAGTAAAAATTGAACGGATTGGGTTATGACCAGTTACATAATCCGTTTTGACCCAACCCATTTTGATCTGAACAAATTTGAGTTGGGTTAGGTTTTGACCCTTTTACTGTCTTAACCTATTTTGACATGCCCAAATTTAACCCGACCCACCCAATTACCACCCTATACGTGGCTTTCAACTTTTTGTCAAACTATATTCAAAATAAAAATAAAAAGTGAATTGATATGGTAAGTATAGCATTAAACTTTTACTCAAAAAACCTTTATGTACGAACACGCATATCTCACCAATAGGGTTGCCGGATTGACTAATTTATATGGGTATCCATTCATATTTATTCATTTTAAATGGATTGGATATCCAACTCATTTAAAATGGATAAAAATCAATAATACTCATATTACCCATTTAAAAATGGATAGTTTATTGAATGAATAAAATGGGTAAAAAATGTTCATTCCTAAAAGAAAGAAAAGGGGTAGTATTAATTTATTTTTTTGGGTTGTTGGTGGTCGGGGTAGGGAGTGGGAGTGGGTGGGTAAGGAAAAAAAATATCTAAATTAGAAAAAAAAACAAATTAACGTTTTTTTGGGAAGGGGCTGGGTGTAGAGGGTGGAGGCAG
>JAJOOO010016145.1:0-16173 GCA_029582685.1 Solanum piurae
CCCTATGTTGTGTCCCATATTTCGTAGCTATAACAGTTAAATTAGAGTTTTACATAAACATAAGAGTTGTAGGTATACGAGTTAGCTTTCCAAATCATATTTATTCACTGCAAACTAAGTTCTAGAGCAAGAGATATGCCTAAACTACCAAACACTATCCAGATCAAAAACAGGTTTCGTCACTTACATCTGAAAGGAATGCCATATCCTATTGATTCATATTCAACAAAGCTTTTAATGTATCAAGAAGAGGCACCTACGTCTACCAAGTCAAGAGCTGACATTCAACAATACAAGGCACTTCACATTCCATCATCTTCATTCATAAGTGTTAAGAGAGAACATGCTTTCACATTAGCAAAATAACACTTTATACCATATCACATTAATACCATTAGAACATCTTCACATTATAGTTTCACACAAACTTTACATATAGCTTCAAATAGGACTTTACATATAGCCTCATATATATCTAACAACACAACAATACAACAATAGTCATACAATGCCCTTCATGGCCACAATCATAATTCCAAAGCAACAAGCAATACTTCCACCAAAGGTTGATCCAACCTAAGAATCAATTATAGCAATATTAAGAGATCAAGCAATCTTACCACCTTTTCAAAGGCCATAATCCACAATACTCAATCCCATGCCAATTATACAATATTCATCAAGTTAGATCCACTTACCCTTATTCCAAAGTCACAATCACCCTTCCTCAAATCTCCCACAAATCACAATAGATAAGAATAGGTAATAATAGAAATCAACTATTAAACTCCATTTAAGCTTAATTCCATCATCATTCAATCATAAACAATAAATCCACTTCATAAGCCAAATTTAGGGATTTTGTGAAATCAAGGGTTCATGGAGTTTTTTTTTCACCTTAAAACATCAACTAAACATCAATAATACCATATCTTATCATTTGAAATCGTTTCATGCAAGAACCCTTGAGTTTGAGTGAGAGAAAGGCTTTTTCATAAACTTTGAAAACTTGAAACTATTTTGGAATTGGCTCTAGGGTGATAGCTTGCCCTAGATAAAGAACTCCCATACCTTTACTAAGATTCCCCAAGAAATTTGATGAAGAAAACGTCTTGAATCCACAACCCTAGCTCCCACTTCTTCTTCTTCTTTGGGAACTCCTAGAGAGAAAATATAGAGAGAGGAAGAACTCTTGCTTGCTTTGGAAAAATAATGAGTTAAAGGAATGTTTTAAGACCTAAAACCATTTATATATATATAATATAAAGCATTTAAAATCAAACCCACATAAAAACAAAATTACTTAAAAACCCTTCACTTGGGCAGCCCCGCAGGAACCACACGAAATACCATCAACACTCAAGACGATCACAAACGAACACACGTTAGGCTCTAGTTACTCTAGTTTGTTTTTAGGGTCGTTACACTACCCTTGAAGAAATCGACGAATCTTGAACGTTCTTCTCCTTTCTCCTCTTTTCTCCTTTTCTCCTTTTCTCCAAGCCCTAGCGTAAAATTAACTTTTATAAAATTGAAAAAAATATGAATTTACCCATATTAAACTCCTAAAAACGAATTAGAATAATTAGGTAAGGAAAAGACTAAATTACCCTTCAAAAATCCGGATTAGACTTTCCTTAATCCAACAGCCCAACTTTCAAAGGGCATAGCTTACTCATCCGAACTCGGAATCGTGCAAACTTGGCGGCATTGGAAATATCATTCCAAGAGCTTTCCAACCATATATGTAACTACACCTAATTCATCCTTAGCTAGGAGTTATGGTCATTTGAAGGTGACCAAAAACTCACTTTAACTTGCTTAAATTTTTTTTCCAGATTTCCTTGTACTTTCCAAAAATAACTATTTCTAGATTTTAAACTTCTTTCTAGTTCTTTCTAGTTGTGAGATGTTACAATATATCCCCCTTTTGAACATTCATCCTCGAATGAGATTATCCTTACTTGGCTCAGGGTGTAACATCAAGTTCAAACACCCAACAAGCAAATGCAAACAAACAACATGCCCACTCATAATTTAAAGAGTACTAAGAAGAGAATTAGTACCTTGATCTGCATTTTATCCGGACTCAAAGAGGTGTGGATATCTCTTCTTAATATCCTCTTCAGCTTCCCAACTAGCTTCCTCAACAAATTGGTTCCTCCAAAAGACTTTGACTGATACGACTTCCTTAGTCCTCAATTTGCGAACTTGGTGATCTAGAATATGAACCGGAATGGTTTCATAAGATAAGCTATCCTTGATCCTAATATTTTCAGTTGGTATGATCAATGACGGATCGCCCATGCATTTCTTCAACATAGAGATGTGAAATACCGGATGAACCGCGGCTAACTCTTATGGTAGCTCTAACACATAAGCTACATTGTCGATCCTCTTGGATATTCGATAAGGTCCAATATACCGGGGACTAAGTTTCCCTTTCTTACCAAACCTCATAACACCTTTCATGGGTGAAACTTTTAGATATGCCCAATCATCTACTTCGAACTCTAACGCCCTTCTCCTAACATCAATGTAGGATTTCTGACGACTCTGTGCCATTTCCAGCCTCTCTTGAATCACTTTTACCTTCTCCATAGCTTGATGGATTAAATCTGGTCCTATCAACCCTGCTTCACCAACTTCAAACCATCCAATAGGAGATCTACATCTTCTCCCATAAAGAGCTTCATAAGGAGCCAGTTGGATGCTAGAGTGATAATTGTTGTTGTAAGCAAACTCAATGAGAGGTAGGTGATCATCCCAATTCCCTTTGAAATCAATCACACAAAGCCCTTAACATATCTTCTAAAGTCTGAATAGTGCGCTCTGCTTGCCCATCTGTCTGAGGATGAAAGGCAGTACTTAAGTTCACCTTTGAACCCAAGCGTTTCAGAAAAGATTTCCAGAACTGTGCAGTAAATTATGCATCTCTATCTAAAATAATGGAGACTGGGACCCCATGAAGTCTTACTACCTCCTGAATATATATCCTGGCATAATCTTTTGCTGAATGGGTAGTCTTTACTGGCAGAAAATGGGCTGATTTTGTCATTTTGTCGACAATCACCCAAATAAAATCATGATGTCTACGAGACCTTGGTAGACCTGTGATGAAATCCATATTAATCATCTCTCACTTCCATTTTGGAAGTTTTATATTCAGCGCCAAACCACCAGGCCTTTGGTGCTCACCTCCACTTGTTGGCAATTTGGACACTTAGCAACAAATTCAGCAATGCCCTTCTTCATGCTATTCCACCAATAAAATTCTCTCTAGTCACGATACATTTTTGTGGAACCTGGATGAATGGAATATCAGGAGGTATGAGCTTCCTTCATGATATCTCAACACACTATCTCCCCCTTGTTCAAAAGCTAATACTTTTTGGTTATGAACATTTGCCTTCAATTCAAGCAAAAATGCGTCTTGGTCTTGCTTCTCTTTTACCTCTGACACTGATGAAGATTCAGCCCCATTCATTACCACTATTCCTCCTTCTGTGGAATCCATTATTCGGACTCCTAAGCGTGCAAGCCTATGCACATCTTTTGCCAACTCTCTTTTTTTTCCTCAAAATGGGCGGTACTACCCATAGACAACCTTCTCAAGGCATCAGTAACAACATTAGCCTTACCTGGGTGGTAAATAATACTCATGTCATTATCCTTGAGTAACTCTAACCACCTCATTTGTCTGAGATTAACCTCTTTCTGAGTGAACACATATTGAAGGCTCTTGTGATCAGTGGATATATCAACATGAACACCATATAAGTAATGACGTCATATCTTCAAAGCGAACACTACAGCAGCCAACTCAAAGTCATGGGTTGGGCAGTTCTTATCATGAACTTTCAACTGTCTGGAGGCATAAGATATAACTTTGTCATTCTGCATTAAAACACAACCTAAGCCAAATCTAGATGCATCACAATACACCACAAAACCTTGAGTACCTTCTGGTAAGGTCAAAACAAGGGCAACAACCAACCTTCTCTTCAATTTCTGAAAGCTTTTCTGACAAGCTTCAGGCCATTGAAATTTCACTGTTTTCTAAGTCAACTTGGTCAAAGGAGACGAAATGGATGAGAACCTTTCTACAAACCTTCTATAATAGCCAACCAAACCCAAGAAACTCCTAATATCAGTTGGAGACGTGGGTCTAGGCCAATTCTGCACTGCCTCAATTTTCTGAGTATCAACTTTAATTCCCTCTCCAAACACAATATGGCCTAAGAATGCCACAGACTCAAAACAAAATTCACACTTAGAGAATTTAGCATACAATTCTCTATCTTTCAAAGTCTGAAGAACTATTCTGAGGTGACTAGCATGATCTTCTTTATTCCTTGAATAAATTAGTATGTCATCAATGAAGACGATAACAAACATATCTAAATAATGTTTGAAGGCTCTATTCATAAGGTCCATGAACGCTGCAGGTGCATTGGTTAAACCGAATGACAAGACCATAAACTCATAATGACCATAACGGGTCCTGAAGGCTGTCTTCGGAATATCACATTCCCTTACTTTCAACTGATGGTAACCTGATCTAAGGTCGATTTTTGAGAAACAAAAAGTACCCTGAAGCTGATAAAAAAGATCATTGATTCTCGAAAGAGGATACTTATTCTTGATGGTAACCTTGTTCAACTGATGGTAGTCTATACACATCCTAAGAGAACCATCCTTCTTTCTCACAAATAAAATCGGAGCGCCCCAAGGTGAGACACTTGGTCGAATAAAACCCTTATCTAATAGATCCTTTAACTGCTTTTTCAACTCTTTCAACTCTGTTGGTGCCATTCTGTATGATGGAATAGATATAGGATGAGTTTTGGAAGAAGATCTATAACGAAGTTTATCTCTCTCTCAAGAGGAACTCCAGGAAGATCATCAGGAAAGACTTCTGGGAACTCTTTTGCTACTGGAACTGACTGAATAGGAGGTACCTCAACACTTGAGTCATTAACTCGGACTAAGTGATAGACACATGTAATGACCCTTCTGGTCATTTATATGTTTTGACTTCTGTTTGTTGTTTAGAACATTTCTGTAGCGACCCCAAGTTATTTATGACTTGCTGGGACTGGCAGTTCGGTCACCCGGTCGTTTGTTTGGTCTTGGTGCGAGTTTTAGTGTTTTTGGAGTTTATGAACCTGGAACGATCATTTTCGATCAAAAGTTCAAGAAGATGACATCAAAATCCAATTCTGACGATTCCATCAGCTCCAGAAGGGTCATTTTAGGCTAGTAGCATGGTCAGCATGACTCCCGAGGTTTTCAGTGTGAGTCGGTGCGATTTAGGCGTTTTAACTTTAAGTTTAAGCCTAAGTTTGACTTTACTCAACATTCTGAGTAAACGCGCTCGGATGAGAATTCTGTCAGTGCGGTTAGCTCCGGAATGTCGAGTTTGATCTAGATTGATCCTTCTTTCGTGTTCCAAGGTTCTCGATATTTTTCCGAGCCCTTTTGTGGTTTTTGACTTAAAATGACATTTGGGTGTGGAACCCACTTTTTGTCAAGATGACCTCGTATGGAAATTTCGACTGCGCCGTTGAGTTCGGAATATCAAATTTGGTATGATTGCATATCTTGTTTGCGTGCACAGGGTTCCGAACGAGTTTGGAGCACCCCGTTGGAGTTTTTAGTTTTTGGAAAATTGCAGAAATCTGCTATTTAATGCAGCAGAAAAACAGCAACATTTTCCAAACCTTAAAACCCTCTTAACTCTCTCATCTCTCTACCGATTTAGGTGATTCGAAGTGCAAGAGCTTCGTATACTTGGTGGCTTCGCTGTACAGTGTTCGGAAGTTGTCGGGTGCGCGTAGTTTGAGATAATTTCGTGATTAACCTGACTGCTGTACCCTTTTTCGAGCCTTTGTTGTTGGCATTCTTGATTTGGCCATATCTCACTCATTTTAGCTCGGTTTTGGGTGATTCGAAGTCCCACATGTTGGGAATTATCGTGGCTAACTCATAGAGTGTTCAAGGAGTCCTGGAAACTTTTCGATTCTCATTAATTCCGAGTTTAGAATGCTGCTGTAGGTTTCTTTAAGTTGATTAAGTGTGGTTTCTTGCTTGTTGGTTTTTGTTGTGTTTTGAGCCTCGAATTGTGTTCCATTTTGGAACACAAGTTTGGGGTGCTGTTTAGGGTCTCTTGACGGAGTCAAATTCGGACAGTTCGGTGCGGGTCCCACGATTCCCATTTTGACTCCAAAATTGACCCGTCTCCGTTTGTTGTGATTTTGGTGTCTAAACGATTGTACTAACGTTGTGATCCTATATTTGATAGAGTGACAACGTTCAAAGGTCGTTCGGGAAGGAAAAACTCCGGTAAAGTGATTTGGAGAGCGCGCGATCGGCCTTAAGGTAGGCTACGACTTCATTTCTATTAGATGGAGCTTAATTGTGTAAAAGCATGTCGATTGGAGTGAATTGGGGGTGGGTACAAGTTTCCTACTTTACTTTGATTAGATACCTCCTGCTAGGATCGATTGGCCATATTTCAGGTGTAGTATCATGTTAGCCGGTTTAGTAGAGTTGCATGCTTATGTGCTAATTGTATTGTATGCCTTGTTCATCCTTAACCGTAAGTGTGATGTCCTTAGTCTAGGTTAGGCTAGCATTGCCTTAGACTTATGACCCGTGTGGGCTGGATAGTCTTGACTTTCTGCCGACGTCGTTCGGATGACTTAGCTCCTTGTAGACTGGAGTAGCAGACTTGAGTCTGATAGTTTGAGCTTTAGATTAGGCATTATAGTTGCTTGCTGCACGTCTGTATCTTCTCCCTCTCATTCTGCGATTTCGACGCATTCTCGAAGGTTTGGTACATCACTAGAGGCGTGGGATTGAGATAGTGTAGGCTTGGAGCCTTTTTTTATGATTTCTTAGAGTGGGCGGCATTCCACGGTGGTTGTTGTTGGATTAGATCCTACTGGAGATACCATCACCCCCGGGATCATTCTTTCTAGCTGGGCTGGGAACGTATCGCTGGCTGGGTAAACTCGGTGATATCGACGATCACCCCCAGGCCTCTCTTTCTAGTTGGGCTGGGAGTGTGCTGCTGGCTGGGTGTCCCCGGGTCGCTCTTTCTAGCTGGGCTGGGAGCTGACTGCATGGTAGGACGACTCGCGATATCTACCTCACTCACGGGTCCCTCTTTCTAGCTGGGCTGGGAGTGGACTGTTTGGTTGGGTCCCCCCTGGGGTCACTCTTTCTAGCTGGACTGGGAGTGCACTGTTGGCTGGGTGGAGTCTGATGGATTATCTTAGTTACTTTGGGTTGGGAGCCCGATTTCCTTCTTTCTCAGTAGACTTACATTTTCTGTGTACCTGTCGGGCTTATGGGGGTCCGATCAGGTTTTATTTAAACTTGCGCACAAGTGTACCTTCTGGGCTTATGGGGGGTCCATTTAGGTTTAGTTTAGTTGTACTTAGTTTGTTTCTGGCTTAGTTTGTTTCTGGTATGCTCGTGTGCTTTCTTTTCATATCCGCTTTGACCTTTCTTTGTCTAGATTTTATGCTTTCTTATTGTTTTTACCATTTTTGTTCAGTCGGCCTATGATGCCTACTGAGTACATGTTGTGTTGGTACTCATGCTACGCTCTGTATCTATTTCGTGATGCAAGTCCTAGTACTAGTTATCAGCGGTGAGTAGTTATAGCCTCTTTATTTTTGCAGTTGTGATTCGGTGACTAGGGCGAGCACTTGGCATTTTGGGTTTGTCTTGTCTCCTTCTTTTGGTTTAGCTAGTCTTGTTGCCTTTGAGACACGCTCTGTTGTGGTCCACTTTTGGGACTTGTACTCTTTATTAGATAGTTCTGTACTAGTGACTTCCAGGTTCTGGGAGGGATCATGTATATATTTATTTTTGTTTGCTTCCGCCTTGTTGTCCCTGTTTAGTTTATTGTTTCCGCTAGTTTCTACCCTTACACTCATTGCTTGATGTTCTGGGATTCGGGTTGGCTTACCTACTGGTAGGGTATAGTAGGTGCTATCATGATTCGAGAAATCGAGTCGTGACAACACACCCCTTAGAAACTATCTTCCTTGCCTTAAGGTACGAAATAAACGACCCTTAGAAACTGCTGAACTATTTTTCCACTCTAAGACTGGCTCATTTGGAAAATGAAACTTTATTACTCGAGTTCTACAATCAACTGAGGCATAACATGCATGAAGCCAGTCCATACCAAGAATGACATCAAAATTTATCATGTCCAACTCAATTAAATCAACCATGGTACTCTTGTGTTTGACAAAAATGGGATAATCACAATAGACTCTCTCTACTAGAATAGACTCACCAACAGGCGTAGAGACACTAAATGGTTCACTAAGTTGCTCAGGAATAACATCAAAGTTCATAGCAACATATGGAGTTACAAAAGATAAACTCACTCCTGGATCTAGCAAGGCATAAACAGTAAAGTCAAAGACTCGAATCATACCAGTGACAACATCTGGCGAATCCTCTTGCTCTTGGCGACTATTGATAGTGTATAAGCGATTTGTTCTTCCGCCAGTACCGAAAGTAGCCCCTCTAGGTGCAATTTTGTCTAGTGGAGCAACTGAAGAAGATTGGGCTACATTGCCCCTATTACTATTACTCTGCATGTCCTTTGGACACTCTCTCATAAAATGACCATTTTGGCCACACATGAAGCAACTAGTGAAGCCCTCACGACACATCCCTAAGTGGTTCCTACCACACTTAGCACATGCAGGAGTCTTAGTACCCCATTGTGCCTTACTACCTTGCGAATGTGCAGGTCTAGCTCTGAAGTTCTGAGAATTATGACTATTTTACTTACATTTGTTCCTTGGTGTAGGTGCACTAGCAGATGATGGAGCAAGTCCTTTCTGCTTCTGTTGGAAAGAAAACTGGTTTGCATTAGTCTTTTGTTGCCCAGACTCATTCCCTGATGTCTTATCTCTCTTGTTCATAAACTTTTCTCTATCATTTAGCTGGTCCTCCTCGACTTGTTGCACATGGATCATCAGGCTTGCTATGCCCATGTCACCTATTAGCATGGCTTACTTACTTTCCTTATCTGACAGACGAGACAAACCAACAACGAATAAACTCATTCTGCTCTTCAGGTCGGCAACCATCTATATGCTTCTGTTAGCTCATAGGGAAATAAACGCCCCATGAAAGCACTCTCAAAATAGTCCAACTCACATACGATTATGCGTAAGCACGAGTTAGAAAGAAATTGTTTAGAGATAAACTCTATCGCACGAAATGAGTATGAAAGAAAGTGAGGAATTTCCTAAATGTTGCAGCCTCATAAGTATAGATGTGGCGCACTTCACACCGATAACTAGGACTCTACAGACACGGCTTCAGAGACTGCCTAGGACTCTTGAACTCTGTGCTCTGATACCGAGTTTGTCACTCCCCCGAGCCTACAACCTGGGGGGGAGTGGCACTCGAAAAGCATTGTTGGCCCCAAGCGAACCCTTGGCTTGGCTTACTAAACTCAGCGGAAGACAATATTCATACGTATAATGATCAATAACAGTTAACTAAACTGAATAATAAAATAACTGGGAATGTTTAACGGTTAAACATTCAACTTAGCCAAAAGTGGCAACCCAAGTCTTAACAGTAGGAAATGATAATGAAAAGACTCAAAGGACTAACCTTTGACTGTCTATGAAGCCTCTAAAACAACTGAGATGGATGTTGGGATAACCCTACAACATCCTAATGAACTGAATAAAAAGAAATGAAAATAGATCCTCTGGAATGCAAGGAGGCTCACCGACTGATTCTGAACTGCGCACTGGATCAATGGTGCGCTGGAATGTCGATCCTAGTTACCTGCGTCTGCATCATAAGACGATGCAGGCCAACTGGCATCAGTACATTGAATGTATGAGTATGCGAGTTGGAATGCTAAAACAACATGGGCTGGAAAAAAAATCTGAAAGAAACTGAAGAACTTACCTAGCTCAACTCAACTCCACATAACTGAACTCATTTCAATATAAAGTAGTTTAAAACAAGTGCAATATAAAGAAAAGTTCTTTAAAAACATGATGTCAACTCTGTGTCTATACAAGGATACAACATAACTCTGAAATGTATGTAAAAATACAATAATCTGATGTATATAAAAATACAATAACTTCTGTGGGAGTTTCTCTAACCGACAACCATAACATAAGAGCTATAGTGACAATACATCGATCTACCTCACGTTGCCAGCACATCCTATACTCGGCCAAAGGTATATGACCTGAGCTACTAAGTGGATCCGCTAGTCTATTGTGAAAAAGAGTTCATCTAAAAAGTATGACCCTTTTCTACCCATGGTGGCTACATGGTTTATGGGAGCTGTGAGTCATCTGAACTCTCCCCCATATCGGTGCTCAATACTATCCCAAAAATATACTAGCTCTTTATATTTTAAAAGCATACTTCTTTCTGTGATTTGAGATTAGTGCTCAAAAACTTAGCTCAGAGGCTATCTTGGAAATCAAAGTTTCCCATCTTGCTTCATTTAGAAAGCGATTACTCTTTTCTGAAAACTAGACCGAAGGCTCTTTGGAAAATGAGGTTTTCTTTCTTGTTTAAATGTGAAAACATTTTAAACCCTTTGGGAATACATAGTCCCCATATACTTTTGAAGAAATGAACTTCAAGCTTTAATCTTTACTCTTTACTCAACTTGAACTTTAAGTCTTAAAACAAGGTTAAAAGCATTTGCAAAAAACTTCTTGAAAACACTCTGAGAACTTCCTAGACTTGGCTCTTGACTTAGATCCTAACTTTCCTTGAATTGGATTATGGATTCAAGGTTCATGATCTCATGTTTATGGATGATTTCATGATATTTAGATGTACCTTAGAGTGTTGGAATCAACTAGAAAACATAGGTACATTGCTAAGGAACAAGTACGAAAAAATGGGGGAAGAATGGAAAGAACTGGCGTCCCTAGCGCTCTGAGAAGTGCGAGGTGCCAGCCCTTAACATTCGAAGAACAAGTTGGGGCGCTCTGGCTGGCGCGTCTCCCCAGAGCCCCACATTCAGGGACTGCTTTGGGGTGCACTGGCTAGCGCGACACCCCACTCCCTTCCCCAAGTGTTTGACGACTTTTCTTTTCCGTTTTTCAACTCTAAACCCTCTAAACTTCAATGGTTCTTTCCCCAAACACTTATGATCATTTATACCCTCAATACATGATAGATTCAAACAGAAATTACACCCGGAAATATGAATCAAATCACAAGAAACTTCAACAAAACAACCCACAAGAATTCAAATGAATTTCATCAAGAACTCAAAGGATTTACTTTCAAATCACACATACTTCGCTGAATTGAATCATGATTGGCGTGTGGGTGAACTAACCCAATGCTATGTGATCTCACATACCTTTTAGGGATCACCCCCGACGAAATCCACAAGCTACCCTTGACGAAATCGACGAATCTTGGACGTTCTTTTCCTTTCTCCTCTTTTCTCCTCTTCTCCAAGCCTTGGCGTAAAATTAACTTTTCTAAAACTGACTAAAATCTGAATTTACCCATATTAAACTCCTAAAAACGAATTAGAATAATTAGGTAAGGAAAATACTAAATTACCCTTCAAAAATCCGGATTAGACTTTCCTTAATCCAACAGCTCAACTTCCAAAGGGCATAGCTTACTCATCCGAACTCGGAATCACGCAAAATTAGTGGCGTTGGAAAGATCATTCCAAGAGATTTCCAACCATATATGTAACTACACCTAACTCATCCTACACTAGGAGGTATGGTCGTTTGAAGTTGACCAAAAACTCACTTTAACTTTAAAATTTGTTACCAGATTTCCTTATACTTTCCAAAAATAACTATTTCCAGATTTTAAACTTCTTTCTAGTTCTTTTTAGTTGCGAGATGTTACAAATATTATTATTTATACATGATTAAAATTATTTTTTAGATATATACAATAGATGTCGAACCCCATTCAACTAGTTCGTGCGTTTACTTACCAAGTGTATGATCGTCTCACGTAATGTTTTATCTAAAATAAACTATAAAATAATATTTTTTACTTATTAATTAGGTATTCTACCACTTTATTTGGGTAGACATTGAAAACGTCAGTACAATAATTTAACTCAACTAACCCTTTATTTAGAAAAACTTGAGAAAGTTAGATACATGAACCAAATAACATGTGAATTTAATTTTAAAATGTTGTCTTGAGGGGATGATGGGAATAAATTGGGACCTCAATGGGCCATACGTAAGGACATGTACGTGCGAAACATTAACTCAAAGAAAAATAGGCACATTTATTAGTTCAATTCATTTATTAGGACGACCTACTTACACTTTGCTTGAATGGTTGTTACATATTGCTTTATATTGTATTGTATTGTATCGTACCGTATTGTTTTAATGGATACAATGTTTAGATATATTATATCCTTTTTTGTCGCTACATAATGTCATACATTCATAAATTAAGAGATAAACCTATAAGAAAAGTAGGGTACAGAGTAGAGCTATGATGAAATGGTAGTATAAAAGATGAAATATGATTATTAAATAATAAATAAAGATAAAATAGGAAGAAAATATTAAGGTAACGATGTGATCATGACACCAAATCGGTCATTACATAAAATGAGTCTTTTCGTTGTTACCCAACGATACAATACAATAGAATTTAAGTAACAATCAAAACAAACATTGTATTTAAACTAACGATACAATACAATACAACAGGTAACAACCATCCAAACAAGGTGTTAATGTTGGAAAATATTGAAACACTTAATTAATATTATACAATAAAATCTTACTAAATTAATACTCGATTAATTAATAACTTCTTTAAGATAATATTTTCTTCCGGTTTCGACTTGTGCCAATGAAAAAAATTACCCATTTTGATAAAATAATATATTTTCAGAAGACTCATATATAAATATATGGTCCCAATAATATTATAAATTAATAATTCTTTAAAAGTACAAATATATCTAAAACAATTTAATGAAATATGATTCCACTGTTAAAATCTAATCTCATTGAAGCTCATCTCTAACTTTTCTTATTACATTCGCAGTGTTGTCTTTTCGAACTGCATCATAAATTGTGAAGAGTTCTCAATGTGATAAGTGTTTTCCTTACACATGATTGGTTCTAAATGTATTGTATCGTCTTCAACTTTATCATCAACAATATTTTTTCAATGATATCCACAATTTCTTCTAAGCTCTGGACTTCTGAACATGTATCATTTTCACCCATCCAAAAAGTTATTAATGTCCATTTTATTGTGATAACTAAGATCATTAATCATGACCTCAAGTTCCTGAATGACAATGAAGAAGAAGAACTTGCCAAAATTAATGTAGAAAAGAATATACATACGATGAAAGATAGTTTTTCAATAATAAATCTCCTATTGATTACTATAATATAACATATTATTGTAGTTTCATAAACTAGAGTTTAGCGAGAATAGAGTGTACGTGAATCTTATATATCCTACTTCAAAAGTAAAGAAGTTGTATTAGATAGACATTTGGCTCAAAAAAAAAAATCTAAAAAATGGAAGTACAAGAAATAACAGATAAAAAAATTATTAGTTAGTAACAGAATGGAAACTACAACAAAATAATACAATAATCGAGGTACAATAAATAACAGATGGTAACAAAAAAAAAACAAAAATTGCAGGAGCAATATTATATACAACTATTAATATTAATATAAACAAACAACAAGACAATATATCTAGAGGCGGACCTACCTTATTAAGTAGGGGTGCACGTGCATCCGTTAACTTCAAAAAAAAATTATGTGTATATATGTATATCTATCTTAAGAAACTGAAAGAAATTAAGATATAATTAACAGTTCACCCATTCAAAATATATGAGTGTTCTTGTGCTGTTGGTATAAGGCACAAGAACCACCCGTGAGACTAGGGTTCGAATCTAGCTAAAGTGCTAATTCATTATGTTTATTTTTAGTTTTGCTTAGAGATCATTTTGGTGCACCCGAAGTCTTCAAATCCTAATTTATAGAACATCTACTAAATAGGATTCCAAATTATTTATATCCCAAACATATTAAAGATTACAAAAAAGTATATTTTTACTTTAAAATATGGTTGGTGATTTTGTACTTTCATCCCCTTTGGGTCCTTTTGCATGTGAGAAAGATGCAAAAATACTTTAATTCATTGAAGAAATAACTATAATTGTTGATGTCGTCCAACAAAGTGTCTTGGATGGGATATGACCTGAAACTCCCAAATTGAATACCTCAGTGACCGTCTAACTTTTAAACCCAATATTCAAATAGTAACTTATGAAGATATTCAGGTGAAGATCCATTTTCAAATCACTTCCAAGAAATTTAATGAATCAACAGTCAATGAATACCTGATCGTTTTTGTATTTCACTGATAATTTCAAAATTCAACAAAATTAATCGAATTCACTTCGAAATTCCAATCAATTATTTCAAAATTTTCTTCCCTAATGGAAACAATCGCAAATCAGTCAAATTTCACTTCGGCAAATCTCAAAAAAAGGTTGAAAATCTTTTGAATGATTTCTGAGATTTCTTAGAAATATGGAGGAATTTAATTTTAAAAAGGCAAGGTTTAAGTTACTTGAGATTATTGAAGAATGGAATAAATCATGAGAGAGAGAGAGAGTAAAAAATTTAGAGAGAGAGAACTGAGTAATGGAGTTTTTTGTTTTTTCCTTTCATCTGTAATGGAATCAAAAAGTGCGCCTAATTTGAGAAATAAAAGGGTTTTTTCCTTTCACCTGTAATGGAATCAAAGAGTGCGCCTAATTTGAGAAATAAAAGGGAGGTAAATGAATTATATTAGAATACACTTTATTTGCTAAAATATTGATAGTTTGACATTTTTTTAAATTATTTTAAAGTGTAGATGTTTTTAATAATTATGTTAGGGATTTGACTAGTTAGCTAATTTATCCTTAACGGTACTCTTAGTTGAAGAATCTTTAGCCCTTAAAATAGATTAAGAAAAATCAAAAATCAATAAACTTTGATTGAAGAAGATTGTGTGAGAGAGAAGAAGGATAGAAAATTGGGCGATAAATGTGAGAGAGGAGAATTAGGGGAGAGAGAGGATTAATTTGGAGTGAAGGAGTAAATAAGGGAAATAATTTGGCTCTATTTTAGGCTAATTTTAAGGAGTGATGTATCTCAATTTATCTACTTCAAATATAATGTATGATTATTAAATATTAAGATATATATATATATATCACCTTAAAAGCATGAACTCCTAACTTTAATGTTAAATTACTATAATATCCCTAACTTAGGTTGTGACTTTTTCGATGACTTGTGACTTTTTTTGATAAGTTGTGACTTTTTTTCAAAGGATTGTGATTTTTTTGATGAGTTGTGACTTTTCCAAAGAGTTGTGACTTTCTCAAAAGTTGTGACTTTCCAAAGTGTTGTGACTTCTAGGAAAGGTCATGATTTTTCAGATAAGACACAAAAAAACATTTGTTCATACTGCCCTTTTTTTACTATAAATAGAGGGTCTTCCTCTCATTTTTCAATCACATTTTTTTATAATCTTCTACTCTTTTTCTTCTTCTTCTTCTTCTTCTTCTTCTTCTTACATTTTAAATTTTTTTGTAAGATTTATTGTCGTTGAGTGAGTTCAAAGTTTAGCAGAATATGAGGTACCACTATTCTGATGAATTAAGTCGTTCTATCCTAGAGGGTTTATTCTATAACCTCGAGTACTTGAGGAAAATAATATAATTTTTATGATATAATAATTGTTTGTTTGCTTAATATATACATTAGTATGTAATGTTCCATATATGAAGTTAACATGATGTAGTCTAAATTCAGTTGATTTTGTTAACAATTTCTCTTGTGATGTAGATATATGCATATGATTATCTTTTCCCAAAATTTAGAGAATTGTGACGATTTGTTTTTGATGCTTAAGACAAAAGAATGACTTTATTTATCAATGTTACTTATGTGATTTAGACTCTCAGGAAGTTTGCTTATAAACATTGCCCTTTTGTTTTACTTATTAATATTTCTTAATATTTCAGTATTTTAGACAAAGAAAAGTTCATATGACTTGTAATAACGCCAGTTGAAGTTTGTATTAGTTTAATTTTTATTATTTATT
>JAJOOO010016146.1:0-17500 GCA_029582685.1 Solanum piurae
TCATCTTCCTCACTTACACCTTCTCCCTCTTCTTCTTCCCCCTCACTTTTTTCACTCTCATATTCTCCATTTTCTCTAAGTAGGATGTTTCTTCTACTTGGACATTCATGCATCATATGCCCCCTTCCATGACATTTGTGACATTGAATAGAACTTGAAGGTTTAGAAGATTTAGGATTAAAGGTTTTACCTCCCTCCTCAACTTTACCTTTACCTCTATCGTCTTGAGGTTTGGAAGGAGCTTTCCCCTCTTGAGTTGACCATGGCTTCTTAGAGATAGTGTTTGGTCGACTTCTCCATGAGTTATTTTGCTGCTTTTTCTGGAAAAAAAATTCAACTTTTATAGACAAATCAACTAACTCATCTAAAGTTACATATTGTTGTATCTCTACTACATTAGATATTTCTGTATTTAAACCATTTAAAAGTCTAGCTAATGTAGCCTCTTCTTCCTCCATGCAGTTAGCTTGGATCATAGCCATATCCATGCTTTTGAAGTACTCATCCACCGACATGGTGCCTTGCTTCAAGTGTTGAAGGCGAGACTGTAGATCTCTTTGGAAGTATGATGGAATAAATTGCTTCCTCATTACCCTCTTCATCTCTGCCCACGTAGCAATAGGTGGTAGCTCCTCTTGCAATCTGTCCCTAGCAAGCTTTTTCCACCAAGAAGCAGCATAATCAGAAAACTCAACAACAGCAAGTTTAACTTTCTTACCCTCAGAGTAGTTATGGCAATCAAAGATGGCTTCAACTCGTCTCTCCCAATCAAGGTACAAGTCTGGATCCCTTGTCCCCTTGAAAGATGGCATCTTCATCTTTATACTATTTATATTATCATCTTCTACTCTACCTCTTTGTCCCCTCCTATCATTTCTTTCTAGATTAAATTCAACATCAAAATCATCATTATCATATTCAGTATTTACAAAAGGGATATGGTTGTATATTCCTTCTAACTTGGGGTCTAACATTATTTGGGGGTACAACATCATTCTCCCTCCTAATTGCAGCTATGGTGTCATTTTGTTCGATAATCATATCCCTCATCTCTTGAAATTGAAGGGTCCATCTCTCAAATTGTTGGTGCATAGCTTGAAGGGTGAGGTCGTTCCTTCCTTTGACCTCAGCTTCTAAACGAGCCCTTTCCTCATCACCACCTGAATTAGACATCTAAAAAAAGAGAATAAATGATCAAGTATCACACTTTTAATATGGCTTTTACCCTCTTTTAAACTCACCCACACTTTCCTTTTTCCACTCAAAATAACCTTTGAACGAGAATACTTTGTAGATTTATAATTAAACCAAAACGTGTATCAAGTTCGTAGTAATAAAGTATGTAATCTTGGGGTACAAAAGAAAGTAAAGAACTAGTCCTAGAACAAGTAGGATTTAGTTGAAACAAAACACGAATAAAAAGGAACTTATTTTAGAATTATAAGAACAAGAAAAAAAATAATTCCTCTTACTCTTAAAGATCTAGAATCCCCTCTTTTTGCTACCTTCTTGCTTGGAAATAAATTAATGCAAAACTTGGAGAGCAAGTAATAAGATTTCTTGAATAGCAAGTAATAAGCTTTCTTAGGTATCAAGTAATCAAATTTCTTGGAGGACAAGTAATCAGATTTCTTAGAGAGCAAGTTATAACTTTTTTTTTGTTCAAGCTACTGTTCACTCTACAGTTTTTTTGTTTTGTTTTGTTGCTATAATATAAAAAGAAATCCCAAGATTTATCAAGAACGGAATCTTGATAAAACCACTCTGATACCACTTGATGACAGCAAGGTTAAGGAAATCACAATTAGAGAATTGAATATTAAAATGCGGAAGCACAAAAGAAAAGAAACAAAAAACTAACTAAAGATATGGGAAATTCGAAGGAAAGATCCAAGAATTTCCAAGGATTAGATGTTCTAAGGCCTTGAAAAGATCCAAGTAACAACGTATAGATTTATGGAAGAAATCTAACGCCTTTACTTGAGAAAACGAATAAAAACGATAGATTCGGATCTTGACCGCTTTTATGAGTAATTAAAGACAATTATTAGTATGTAGAAACTAATCACCTTCTAAAGAATACCAAAAAGAAAACAAAGATATCACAAGAAGAAGTTAATTTATAACTTAAACTATGAAACTAGTAAATGTTTAAAGATAAATTCTCAAAGAACAAGTCACAAAGGTTCAAAGAACTCCCTCAAATATTATTAATATCAATCTAAAATTATCTTTAATGAATGAAAAGGACTCCTATATATAGGAGAAGGGGGAAGCACGTCCAAGACCCCTTATAAGAAGCTAAAAGGTCAGCCAAACCCTAGAAAGACAATTACAAGGAATCCTACTCTAGAAAGGAAATAAAGTAACCTAACTAGGAACAAATTTAGTACTTCTAGGAAAGAATTAAATGGTACTTAGGAGACCATATATATACTAAGGAAAATATTAATAACCTATATATAAATAAAGAAATAAGGTAAATCCCAACTAGGAAAAGAATCTTGACAATCTTGGAAAGTTTGACTAGTTTTCTCACAAAACTTGGGCAGAAAGCAACTCTTGTTGTGGCTGATTCTTGGACTCTTCTTGACCTTATTTTCACGAAATTGGACCTTAAAATTCCTCATCTTGGGCTTGAATTTGGGCCACTAAATAATTGTAGCATTTGGACAATTCCTCTCCCTTGGGCTTGAGCTCTTCTTCCCCAATAAGACACCTTTGGATTAGCGATTGAATCCCATTGGCTTATCATTGAACTCCTTGGTTTGAGATCTTGTTATGGGCCTCCTTGGAGTTTCTAAAGCTTCATCATTGTCCTTCAATGGAGTAGGGATTCCTTGGATGCTACCAGGTCTAGGGTTTTGGGTTTTTGGTTTAGGGTTAGGAGTTTAGGATTTAGGGTTTATAGTTTAGGGTTTAGGGTTTAGGGTTAGGGTTTAGGGTTTAGGATTTAGGGTAAGGAGTTGATGATTTAGTGTTTAGGGTTTATGGTTTATGGTTTATGGTTTATGGTTTAGGGTTTAGGGTATAGCATTTAGGGTTTAAAGTTAAGGTTTTGTGTAAAGAGTTTAGGATTTATGGTTAGGATTTAGGGTTTATGGTTTAGGGTTTAGGGTTTAAGGCTTAGGGTTTAGTGTTTAGGGTTTAGGGTTTAAGGCTTAGGGTTTAGCGTTTAGGGTTTAGGGCTTAGGGTTTAGTGTTTAGGGTTTAGAGTTTAGGGTTTAAGGTTTAGGATTTAAGGTTTAGGGTTTAGCATTTAGGATTTTTGGTTTTGAATTTAGGGTTATTTAGGGTTTATGGTTCAGGATTAGGGTTTAGAGTTTAGGGTTAAGGCTTTAGGGTTTAGGGTTTAGGATTTAGGGTATAATATTTAGGTTTTAGGGTTAGGGTTTAAGGTTTAGGGTTTAGGGTTTAGGGTTTAGGGTTTAGAGTTTAGTGTTTAGGGTTTAGGGTTTAGGTTTTAGTGTTTAGGATTTAAGGTTTAGGGTTTAGGGTTAGGGTATAGGGTTTAGGGTTTCTTTAGGGTTTAGCATTTTGGGTTAGGGTTTAGTGTTTGGGTTTAGGGTTTAGTGTTTAGGATATATGGTTTATAGATTAGGGGTTAGGGCTTAGGGTTTAGGGTTTATATTTTATATTTATGGGTTTAGGATTGAGGGTTCAGAGTTTAGGATTAAGAGTTTAGTGTTTACGTTTAGAGTTTAGAATTAATGGCTTAGGATTTAGGGTTTAGGGTTTAGGGTTAGGGTTAGGCATTTAGAGTTTGGATTTAAGGTTTAGAGTTTAGGTTTAGGGTTAGGGTATAGGATTTAGGGTTTAGGGTTCGAGATTAGGGTTTAGGGCTTCGTATTTGGGGTTAGCAATTAGGGTTATGAGTTTAGGATTTAGGGTTTAGGGCTTATGGTTTAGAGTTTAGGTTTTAGGGTTTGGGGTTTAGTGTTTGGAGTTTAGTATTTAGGGTCTAGAGTTCGACACCAAAGTAGGATCATGCTTGGACAATTGAGTGAATTTGAGTCCATACTCCTTCATACTCATACCCCTTTGACGAATGTTGATCAATTCTTGCATTTTCCTCTCCCTTAGTTCCAAGGGGAAAAACCTATCAAGAAAATCCGTTTTAAATGTAAACCAACTTATTGGACCCTCTCTTATAGGCCTCCCCTCCTTCTATTGTTCATACCATGCTTGTGCGACATCTTTGAGTTGATAGGCGGCTAACTCTGCCTTTTCTTGAGAAAACACACCCATAGCCTCTAGAACCTTAAACACTTCATCAATGAACCCTTGTGGATCCTCTTCCACTTTGGAGCCAAAGAAAGTAGGGGGATTCATCCTTGTGAAATCCCTTATCCTAGAAGCGGTAGTGCTAGCATTGGGGTTCACTTGCACCCTAGCATCCCTAGCAACTTCAGTGGCCAACACTTGAGTCAAATTATGAATAGCCGACCTTATCTCAACATTTGACATAGCCCCTTCTTCAATAGGAACTTGAGGGTTTTGAAGAGCTTGAGGGGGAACCGCCTCATTCACATTATCCCACCGGCCCTCCTTGCATTGTTCCTTCTTGTATTCATTGCCTATAAGCACAAGAGAAGGATTAGAAGAAAAGGACTAAATAGAGTTAAAACTCTTAGGCACAACTATGGAGTAACAAAAGAGTGAAAGTTCCTAAGCATCTCGTAGCCTCGCATTCATAAGTGTGGCGCGCTTCACCCCCATGAACAAGAATCTACTCGACGTGGTATCTTGTGACATGAATCCTACATTATTCTCAACCTTATGCTCTGATACCAAGTTGGTAACGACCCGAGACCACCTCCTAGTCGGTACCGGCGTATTCGACCTCGAAGAGGTCTTATACAAGCCCTTAGCATTCATCATGGCATATATCATAGAATAGAATCACGGAAAATTTAAAACTTTTACTTTGGAAGTTCAACCTCACTTCATATACGAAAAATAGAATCTAACTTCATCACAATGTACCATCTAGACATAGAAGTATTGAAAATGGGACTTAGCCCTTACATAAATAAGAAGCCTTGAAATAAGAAAGTACAACAATATCTTTCAACATAAGCAAAGGACTAAACATAGAAGCTAGATCATAGGGTCTTGTCCTCGGACTTGAGGACTCACCAACTTGGGGAAGCAACTCCAAGTGTCTTGAGATGTAAGCTTGAGTCGTCAATGGCCCGAACCTAATGTTGGGGAAAAAGGAGAAAATATGGGTTAGTACAACACGTACCAAGTATGGCTACTATGCATAAAAACCATTGAAACATGCATAAAATGACATTTTATTCAAAACATGCTTTTTACCAAGTAAATCCAATATGCACACAAAGTAAGCATCATAGTCCAAACCAACATAGCATCATCCCAACATGTAGACAACCCAAGCAATACTAGTGCAATGCAAAGAATAGAATCCCATAACCCTAATCAAAGCCAAGTATCACATTAGGAAACCTACTTCATGCATACATTCATAAGATCATATTTCATCATAACTTACCATATTCATAATGATCATACATAACATAGCTTCAACATACATAAGTCATAATCATCATAATCATAAGAGAACACTACTACAACCATCTCTTAGGATCCTACAAGTGCAATGTGCAAGACAAGTCCCATACCCTCCCTTACACTATGTACAAACCCTTAAGAAAGCCCTAGTAAGAGTTCACACCTTTCATACCTTCATTTACTTTTACATTAGGGAAATATCGCAATAATTGACATAGACCATGAGAGCAACATGGAATCCGGTGTTCTACTTCCACACCGAAAAGAGAGGGTTAACACTTGCCTAAGGTGCAATCATTCGTACATAGCTATCTAGGTGGATCCACTAACCTAAAGTCCTATGTTGGCACATAGTTAAGGGTCAAGGAGATTGCTTCTAGAAAACCCTAACTTACTAAACATGGAGGTTTCCATCTCATGAGACAACACATACCGTGGGTAATCCGGACTTTCTAAACGTGAGGAAACCCATGTGGGGAGTCGTACTTACTAAACGTGAGACCCCCATCTAATTTACATGCCCTTTCGGTGCTAAGCATCTAATTCCCTTTGGTAATCATCTTTAGTCATCACATAAGTTCACATTAGCCTTTACTAGACTCTTATGTAGACATCTTACCATAATAGCTCATATGTGTTCATAAGTGAGTAACAATCCTTTCACTTTAGAAACACTTAGCAAGTGAGTAAACCTTTTACTTTACATTACATTATAATCATGAGAACTACCTTTCAATCATATAACAATCATACCATAACATACATACATACTTCATAGCTAATTCAAGTGTAGAGGGTTAAGGATGAGGAAACTAGGTCATCAACACCACAATAACACATTAGGTATAGCATCATTACAATCTAAGTAATTTACCTTTCATACTTGAGTTAAAAGAAGAACCAAACTTCATACCTTCTTGACCTTCATACTTCAATTATCAATCAATTCATAACCAACACATAATACAAGGTAATTCATGAAGTAATGACATAATCAACATCAATGTAAGCAATTGACATATTCCATTCATAGCCTTCAAGGCTTCATTCAAAGACTCAGCCCTAATTATACATAACCTAGGGTATAATCTTCATACTAATCATGAATTACATAACATCACATTCAATTCATAGCCTTCAATTAATATCCAATACAAACTAGGGTTAGAATTTGGAAAAGAAGCAGAAACATGAGTCTCATGGGGAATTCTTCAAGAAACCCCCAAACGACATAAATTCATTTATAATTGTTCATATAACATCAATCAAAGTCAGTTTATAACATCAATTTCACTTTAGAAAGAAGACCCACGTTTTTGGATTGAAAACCTAGAAATTAGAGATTTTGATATTCATCTTGAAGGGGCCTCTGGAAAAAAGAATCCCAAGAGTGATAAGAAACAATATCTTATTAAAGAGTTAACCACGAAAATCCGAGTTGAAACCTTGGAGAGTTGTTCTTCTTCTTGAAGCTCCAATCTTCTTCAATGGAGTTCTTGGGAAGAGAAAGAGAGTAGAGAGAAGGAGGAACTTTAGGTTTAGATCTTAGGGGTTTTGTGTTTGAGTGATAAAAGTGAGTTAAATTGACTTAAAAATCAATATATACACGTCCCCTAAAGTACCTAAAATACCCCTCACTTAGTTGGACTCTTTAATGAAATAAAAGTTGATTTCTGAATTTCTGAATTTTCGTCGCGGAACAAGTCCGCGACGCGGAGCTGTTCCCAGAAGATATTTGGAATTAAATTTCGAGACAGTAGAGTCTGCGACACGGCCACGACGCGCACTTCTTCCCACCAAGGGCAATTTGCAATCTGCCTTGGCAGCTTGCTTGTCCAAGGTTGGGGTCCTCCTCGAGGTCCCTTAGGGTGGCCCCGAGGGGTCGTATTCAAACGTTCTGACCCTATAAATATATATTTACCTAATTTAAACCTTTTTACAAGATTATACCATCATACGACATTCCCAAATCTGCCCAAAACCTAAGGATACACTAGAACACATTCTTCTCTAGTTTCCAAACGTCTTGGCCGTTTCTTGACGTTTAGACTTTTACTCTTCCAAACCAAGTCAATTTCAATAATATAGGTTTAGAAACCTCATTTTAACTATTTTTAAGTCATTATTCATAAGGTGAGGCTCTAACTTAAGTCATAGAATTTCCGGGGTGTTACACCAAGCAACCCTCATTTCTAAACAATGTTCAACAAAAGCTTACCAAGCTTTCAACACTCACACAAGGAGTTAAATTTATCATTCATCAATATTCAAAATAGACTGACCCTAAAATGAACCCCTAAAGGCCTATTTATAGTTTTAGAACTTATTACACAGATGGGCCCAAAAGTGACCCGAAATGGGCCAATGGGCGAGCCAAGTCGGGCTCGCCAAATGGCTCGGCGATCCACCAAATGGGTTCGATGAGAACCTTGCTGATTGGCTTTTCCTTCGATAGCTTGCTGTAACTTTCGGTGGTCTGGGGTTCAAAGGGCGATGCGCCGAATGTCCTCCATGCTCGCCAAATGGGAAGTCTTTCTCTGCAGCTCATTGGATCAGTCAGCGATCATGGAACCCTCACCCATGGGGTTCAGCGAGTCGCCAAAGTGACTGGCACTTCGTCGAATAGAGCAACACTTTCCTTTGTTCTTCCTTGCCTCGTCGGACCACCCACACTCCAAGCTATCATCCACACAGGGTGTTTCTCAGCTCGGAGCTTCTTTACAGGACATTTCTCAAACCCACGAACCTCCATCCTTGAGAATGATCCATAAATACGTTGAAATTTGTGAATGAATGGTTTGGGGGCAATTTGTAATGTATCAAACCCTAAACCATAAACCCTAAATACTAAACCATAAACCCTAAACCCTTAATCCTAAACCCTAAACTCTAAACCCTAAACCTTAAACCCTAAACCATAAACTCTAAACTCTAAACCCTAAACCCTAAACCTTAAACTCTAAACCTTATACCATAATCCCTAAACTCTAAAGCCTTAGCCCTTAACCCTAAACCCGAAACCCTAAATCCCGAACCTAAACCCTAAATCCTAAACCCTAAACCTAAACCCTAAGCCATAAAACCTTAACTCCTAACCCTAGCCATAAACCCAAAATCCTAAACCATAAACTCTAAGCCCTAACCCCAACCCTTAAATCCTAAACCTTTAATCCTAAACCCTAAACCCTAAACCCTAACCCCTAAACCCTAAACCCTAAACCCTGAACCCTAACCTTAAACCCTAAACCCTAAACTTAAACACTGAACCCTAAATTCTAAACTCCTAACCCTAAACCCTACACCCTAAACACTAAATCCCAAACTCTTATCTCTAAACCCTAAACCTTAAATCCCAAACTCTGATCCCTAAACCCTAAACCCTAAACCCTAAACCCTAAACCTTCAACCTTAAACCTTAAACCATAAACCATAAACCCTAATCCCTAATCCCTAAACCCCAATCTCTAAACCTTAACCCCTAAACCCAAAACCCTTAATCATAAACCCTAAACTCTAAACCCTAAACCCTAAAGCCAAAATCATAAACCCTAAACACTAAATGCTAAACCCTAAACCCAAGACACTAAACCCGAGACTCTAAACCCTAAACCCGAAACCTGAAACCATAAACCTTACACCGTAAACTGTAAACCTAAACCCTAAATTCTAAACCCTAAATCCTAAACCCTAAACCCTAAATGCTAAAGCGTAAACCATAAAACCTAAATCCTAAACTCTAAACCCTAAACCCTAACACTAAACCTCAACTTCTAAACCTTAAATCCTAAATCCTAAACCCTAAACCCATAACCCAAAACCCTAAACCCTAACCCTAACCTAAACTTTAAATACTAAATCCAAAGTCTAAACTCTTAACACTAACCCTAAATCCTAAACCCTAAACTCCAACCCTTAACTTTAAACTTTAAACTTTAAACCCTTAACTATATACCCTAAACACTAAACCCTAAAATCTAAACACTAAATCCAAAACCTTAAATCTAAACCCTAAACCCTTAACCCTAAACCCTAACCCTAAACCCTAAATCCTAAATCCTAAACCCTAAATCCTAAATGCTAAACCCTAAACACTAAACCTTAAACCCTATACCCTAACCCTAAACCCTAAATCCTAAATGATAAATCCTTAACCCTAAACCCTAAACACCAAACCCTCAACTCTAAACCCTAAACTCCAATGTGTGGGTTCCGAACACCGAGTGAGAAACCAAAAAAATAATAATTAAAGTTAACGATCGCCTCCTCATTTCATGAATTTTTTCTCTCTCTAAAATTTTCTCTCTCTAGAATTCTTCAAGAATTTTTGAAGATTTAGCCATCTCAACTAATTTTTGTCACGATTTCACCATCTAGAACATGGCTGGTGTGCCGCCAGGAGATAGATTTAGGCCACCAGATCCTGTTACAGAGTTGAACAGGCAAAATCTACATCCATCCATACATGAATCGTCATCAGACTCATCCTACAACTCCTCGCATGTGAGAGAAGAGGCGTTCCACACTGCCATGGTGGAAAGGGAGTTGGACGGGACTCGTACAAATGTTTCTGTGGAAGATTCGAGTCAAATTCATGGTACAAGGACCAACGAAAATATAACTCAGTCTCACGAGCTACAAGATGCCCAAAAATTGTATGAATTTCCCATCCCAATTGCGAGAAATCAACAGGTTACGGCGGCTACGTCTGTCGGTGAATCACCTCAAAGGAGCCCTCAAGATCGTAACACTCAGGAGGTGATTCGACCAGAATTTTCTACTGGAGATGGTAACACTGGTCATGGAGGACATCCCACTGAAGTTTCAAGTTCGTCTCATGGCGGAACCATCGGAAGAGAAGCTTTAGGCGACTCTACAGGAATTCCGGCGACGAGTTCTGGAAATTTGATTTCAAAAGAGGAATTGCATCTTGTCGCACAGCAACAAAATCCACATAGAGAAGGTAAACAACATGTTCAAGATTTGGGTCAATCTAGCACCTCTAATGTGGAAGATTTCAACAAGAAAAAGTGCAATGAATCAGGTAAAACTCCTATTGATAATGCTCGTCCAAATGTGACTCCTGTATATAATGTTTTTGCTACTGAGATTCATAGAATTGCGAATGATCAATTGAGGGCTTGGGTGGCTAAAGAACAGGGCAATCTAAAGCCTGTTCATGGTAATCAAACTAAGAATTATAATCGCACTAATCAACATCAGGATTATCACTCTAATTTTCCAAGAATTTCTAGCAATTTTGATCGATAGGTGCCTAAATCTAATACTAATATTGCTAGAATTGATCGTCCACAATTTCAACCTCCCAATTCTTCTAAAACTGATCTAGTAGCTGAGCCTGCTCCTTACACAATAGTGCAGACGTATGCGGATCGACTTAGAAATAATTAAGCCAAAATTGATGTTAGCATTACATTGACAGCACCTGAAATTACTACGAAACAAGGTTTACCTGTTGTTCTATATGTTAAAGAAGAGATCATTAACGATTTGGCTGCTGCTTGTAAGTATACTCTCATTGGGAAGCTTAGCACCACCATGCCTAAAGTGGATATTATTAGGAATAATTTTATTTTACAGACTCAATTATCTGGTGAAGTTAAAATTGCTCCTTTTAATTCTCGTCATGTCTATATTGATCTTGATAATGAGCTTGATTATAATATGGTTTGGACTAAACAAAGGAGGACTATCTCTGGCTAAGTGATGAGAATTCAAGTATGGACTCCTAGTTTTAAGCCTACTGAAGAAACTTCTATAGTTCCTATATGGATCTCTTTACTGGAATTCCCTTGGCATTGTTATAATAAAGAGTTTGTGACAGGGCTGATTTCACCTATAGGAAAAGTGTTATACTTAGATTCTGCTTCTATTAGAAAGACTAGGGGTAGTCAAGCTAGGGTGAAGGTTCAAGTGGATCTCACTCACAAGAGACCTCCTTATATTTGGATGGGTTATATTGGGGAGGATATCACTGATGGGAGATGGCAGAAGATTGAATATGATAACATTCCGGATTATTGTTTCTATTGTAAGCATCAAGGGCATGTGGAAAATGATTGTACCATTAAACAAAGGGGTGAAGAGAAAAGGAAAAAGGAATTAGACAAAGTGAGACACAAGAATAATAAAGATATGGATAACAATCAACAACAACCTACAGGTTATAAAGAATCTGGTCCAAAAGATGATCATACCAATCTTTATAATCAACAAAGGGATCAGGGTCCAAAGTAGGGGCAGCAAGAGGAACAGTGGCAAACACAAAAGAGGAGGACTACTAATCAGCAACAGTTAACAAGGGGCAACACCATACAACCAGACCAGTCCACCACACAGGCAGGTATAATGACTATTCCTACACAAAATATGTATATTAATCTTGATGTGTAGGAGTCACCATCTCATTTGGAGGAACTGGACATACACAATGGTAGCAAGCAAGATAGCAGGCTGCAGCCAGCATTAAATCAACAGCAGGAACAGAGTGAACAATTCAGAACTGTACCAAAAAACAATGATAATATTGCAGGAAAAAAAGTGAGTAAAGGGCAAGCTGTTACAGGTATTGACTCAATGATCCCAACCCCTCAACCCCTTGAAACTGTTACTGTTGTTGAGGAAGCTGTTGGAGGTATGGATGGGAGGAAACAGGAGACACCTACTAAATTGCAGGAAGGGGTGTCCAAAAGGGAGGGGGGAACTGACTCATGCTAGACATGAGGAAGTGGAATTTGACCATAATGGAGACTCTAGAACCCCTGCTACCCCAATAAAAAATCAACAGATTCCTGGCACACAAGAGATTATAGATACTGGTCAACAACACAGTAGACTCAATAATAAATCTGGGGAAAGGTTGAGTAAAAAGAGAAGGGAGGCTATAAAAAAAAATGCAGAAGACTACTGGTCAGGATCCTGATGTAATTGATACTGGAACAACTATTAACGATCAGACTCTGTCTAAAGATCAACAGGGCAAGCTGCTCCCTGATTATTATGGGGCACTTAACTCTGAAGATGAGGTGGATCCTGATAATCAATCTATGGATGAATCAGAAGAGGATTCAGATGACAACATTAAGCAGACAGGTCCAGGCTTTGGTTCCAATCTCCAGGATAAATGTTCTGATGTTCAAAGAGTGACAGAAGAACAAGGTTTATCCCCAAGGGGAAGGAAACAAACTAGACACAACCCTCATCAGTCTATTACTAGCATGTCTGACACCTCTAGCAGGCGCATGACTAGGTCTAAATCAAAAGGTTATTAATGCTTAAGGCCATCTGTTGGAATGCTAGGAGTATCAACACCAAAGGATCATTGGAAAGGCTACAAACTCTCAAGAAACTTCATCACCTGTCCCTGATTGCTATCTTGGAACCATTTGCAAATCAGTCTAATATTGATATTGTAAGAGTTCAACTTCAAATGGATCATGCAGTCAGTAATTCTAATGGAAAAATTTGGTTGTAAGTCTACTAAGGTAACTGGTAACATTCTTAAAAAAAAAACATGAACAACACATCACTGCAACCTTTCAGCACACTTATCACCCTAATAAATTTATGATATCCTTTATTTATGCTAAATGTAAGGAGTATATAAGGAGAACTTTGTGGGACAAGTTAATTTTTTATGCTAATATGGAATTACCTTGGTGCACAATTGGTGATTTCAATGTTATCACATCTATTGAGGAGAAACTTGGGGGAATGCCTTACAATATGAACAAGAGTTTTGAATTTATTGGAGTTATAGAAGCCTGTGGATTGACTGATTTAGGTTACACAGGGCTTCCATTTACATGGTGTAATCAAAGGGATGTAGAAGCTAGAGTTTGGAAAAGATTAGATAGGTCTATGGTTAATGATAAATGGTTAGAAGTCATGCCTCAAACTACTATTGAGAATATGTCTTATGTTGGTTCTGACCATAGTCCTCTGCTGTTGGAGATGGTCAAACAAAATAAGGGATATACAAAATATTTCAATTTTTTACACTGTTAGGTGGACAATGTGAACTTTATGACCACTGTTCAGCAATGTTGGGACAAGGTCACTACTGGGGATCCTATGTGAAAATTACATAAGAAAATGAAAAGGTTAACATTCACTCTTAGAAATTGGTCCAAACAAGAGTATGAAGATATTTTTACTAAGGTTAGGGAGTTTGAGGAAACAATTAGGACATCTGAGGAGGAACTTATGAAAAACAACACAGAAGCTCGTCGACAAGAGTTACATCAGTTGAATGCAACTTACATTAGATATTTGAAATTGGAAGAATCTATTCTTAAACAAAAGACACAACTACAATGGTTTCAGGAAGGAGATGCTAATACAAAATACTTTCATGCTTTGATGAGAGGTAGGAGGAGGAGACTATTTCTACATAAGATTTATATTGAAAATGAGGTGTGGATACAAGGTGAGGAACAAATTGCTTAGGCAGCATGTGATTATTATCAACACCAATTTACTGGATAGAATGATAGAATAGATGAAAGAATCCTGCAGTTTATTCCATCACTAATCACTCCTGATCAGAATGAGATGCTACAAGCAGTACCTACTATAGATGAACTCAGACAGGTTGTGTTTGCTATGAATCCCAATTCAGCAGCTGGTCCAGATGGTATTGGGGGTAAATTTTATCAAGCCTGCTGGAGTATAATTAAAGAAGACTTATTAGCTGTTGTACAGTCATTCTTCTGTGGTCATATTATGCCTAAGTTCATGTCTCATGCATGTCTGGTTTTACTTCCTAAAACTGAGCAGCCTTCCAGGTTTACAAACCTTAGACCTATTAGCCTTAGTAATTTTACAAATAAGATTATTTCCAAAGTGTTGAGCATGCGATTGGCCACTATTCTGCCCCTATTATTATCAGCCAATCAGTCAGGGTTTGTCAAAGGTAGAAGCATAACAGAAAGTATCATGTTGGCACAAGAGATTACTCATAATATTAAAAAACCACAGGTTGAGAATAATGTGGTGATCAAGCTTGATATGACCAAGGCCTATGATAGAATGTCTTGGTCATTTACATGTTTGGTCCTAAGGAGATTTGGTTTTGGAGAAATGTTTATTGACTTAGTTTGGAGAATAATGAGTAATAATTGGTATTCTATTATCATTAATGGTCACAGACAAGGTTTCTTTCACTCTACTAGAGGGTTTAAGCAAGGTGATCCTTTATCCCCTGCCCTATTTATTTTAGGAGCAGAGGTATTGACAAGGATGCTTAACTCTCTACATCAGATTCCAAGTTATAAGGGTTTCTTTATGGAACCTACGGGACCTCAGATTAATCATTTAAGTTTTGCAGATGATATCATTATATTTGCCTCTACTGACAGACAATCCCTGAAACATATTATGGATAATTTGAAGGAATATGAACTGACATCTGGACAGCTTATTAACAGAGGAAAGAGTCACTTTATGGTCCCAGACAATACACCTCAGGACATTCTACATACCATTCATGAAGTGACTAGTTTCTCTCAGAAAAATAGTCCTAGTACTTATTTGGGATGCCCTTTATATATTGGTAGGCAAAGAATCATTTATTACTCACATCTTGTGGAGAAAGTTTCCAAAAAGATCTGTGGATGGCAGGCAAGGGTTTTGAGCTTTGGTGGCAGAATTACTTTGATCAAACATGCCTTGCAATCTATAACTATTCATACTATGGCTGCACTCTCTCCTCCAAACACCATTATTAAGTATATTGAGACCCTTATTGCAGGTTTTTTCTGGGGAAGGGATCAGGACAAAAGAAAATATCATTGGGCTTTTCTTGATACCATGAGTTTCCCATGTACAGAAGGAGGGTTAGGGCTAAGAAGACTGTCAGATATTTGCACTTCTCTGCAATACAAACAATGGTGGACTTTCAGGTCAAAGGTGTCTTTATGGAGTCAATTTCTTAAATCCAAATATTGTCAACGAGCTCATCCAGTGGCCAAAAAAGTGGATACTGGACAATCTTTGATGTGGAGATATATGATGAAGAACAAGGGTAAAGTGGAAGAGTATATAGATTGGAAAATCAATTCTGGCAGCTGCTCTTTTTGGTGGAATGATTGGCTAGGAAGGGGTGCTCTAGCTAACCATACTCCTTCTATATCAAGTCTCAATAATGCTACAATTGCTCATTTTGTAGTAAATGGACAATGGAATGAAAGAAAGCTGAGGCAACAGGTTCCACCCTTACTCATTCCTTTCATTTTAGATAATAAATTTCAGTTTGTGCAGGATATTCCAGACACTGCAGTATGGAAACCTACAGAATCTGGAAAATTTACTTGTACATCAGCCTGGGATATTTGCAGAAGTAAGAAAGACACTGTTGTTCTTAACTCACACATTTGGCATAAATATATACCATTCAAAATGTCCTTTCTATTATGGAGAGCAATACGACATAAAATACCAATCGATGAAATGTTAGCCAATTTTGGAGTGGAACCAGTGCGATGTTACTGTTGCATTAAGCAAGGATGGGATCAAGTGGATCATATCTTTATTCAAGGGAATTTTGCAGCACATATTTGGAAATATTATGCAAGCACTTTGGGTATTAACTGTCAGCAGGTTTCTCTGATTAATCAATTGATTTGCTGGAGGAATATTAAAGGGAAGAACTCAGCTCATACGACACTATTACAGACTCTTCCTATAGTAATTTGCTGGAATTTATGGAAGAACAGATGCTCAGCCAAATTTGGAGGAAAGAAATCCAGTATCCTTAAAGTTATATATCTGATTTTCAGAGATATGGTCTTAATTCTTAAGTCTGTTTTTCCTTACCTTCAGCTGCCAGTAACATGGTCAACAGTAGTGGATTGTATTGAACTATGTCAACAAGATAGAAAGGTTACGTTAGTTATGTGGAAGACTCCACCTCCTAGTAGATATAAATTGAATACCGATGGTAGTGCGTTATATAATCCTAGAAGAATTGGAGGAGGAGGTATCCTAAGAGATGATAGAGGTTACATTATCTATGCCTTTGCTATACCATTTGGTGAGGGCACAAATAATCAAGCTGAAGTGCAAGCTGCCTGTTATGGTTTGAATTGGTGCATCCAACATGGTTACAATAATATCTTGTTAGAAGTTGACTCCGAATTACTAACCAAGTGGCTATCGCAGATGTCTATTACTCCTTGGAGGTTACATAGGTATATAAATGAATTGAAATTAATTGCTAACAAATGTGTTCTTTCAATGTGTTCATACTTACAGGGAGGCAAATAGTACAACAGACCTTTTGGCTAAACATAGTCACAAAAATGATATTATACAACATTTTTATACTCCTCAACAACTACCCAGAGCAGTAAAAAGGAGCTATCTGTTAGAGCAAATGGGAGTACAAAATTTCAGAAGAAAAAAGTTTAAAAGGATCAAATACCCGCCCTGATCATTGAAAGTCGACAACAAGGAAGGCAATGTTAATAAAATTATTAGCATTGTTTTTTAGCAAAGTCGAAGGACCATGAGTTCCAGATGGTGTTTATCAATTGTAATATGAGGTGCAATTTGCAGAAGTAGAAAGTATATAACTACTACACTTATTGCATTTGGATTCTTGTGATACATTCTTTTCAAATAAGCTATATAGTTAAGTATAGTTGTTTGATTAGGCCTAGTTCTAAATTCTCTCCTTGTAAGGGGAGAGTCTCTCTTATTTATGTATTATTAGTAATTTTGTATTAAGAGAGGAGTCCTCTCTAGGTGCTTAGTCTAATATTACATCTCATTGTATAGGGTTCAGTCGACTAACCTTAGTAGGTAGGTCGACTATTGACCCACCTTAGGATTGGAGGTATGATTTATGTCCCCCTCCTTGTATTTTTTGAATTTATATATGATAAGGCCTGTGAGTGTTGCTCAGCCCCTGACCCCCGCAAGGGTCGTTCAAATAAAAAAAAAA
>JAJOOO010016147.1:0-17644 GCA_029582685.1 Solanum piurae
CAGAGGTCGGAATTTGGTTTTCCCGCTTTATTTTGCATAAAAACCGACTAGTTGTAAATACCGACCTCCGGAGGTCGGAAATTACCGACCTCCATTTGAGGTCGGAAATTTTTAGGTCGGTATTCACTGTTTTTTTAGTAGTGAATGGAGCATCTCCCTGTGCATCTCGCTTATGAAGCAATGCTAGCTGGTCCGGTACAATATCGATGGATGTATCCATTTGAGAGGTAAGATTTCATTTATATATTCAAGTACTTCATTTTTTGGGCAATTAAGCTGGTTTTGTTAATCACTAAGCGACAATACAAAGCTTAGAGAGGAGCCAACCATGTACCTTCCCTTCTTAGACAACACATAAATAACCTTACAATCCTTATGACAATCCCTAATCAGTATCTGCAATACAAAGTCATAACTCAAATTAAATAGGACTTAAAAACTCAAATAACCTCATGCTACTTCTTAATAGATGCATAGGCCAGTCTTCACAACATGTAGTATTATGACATATGAGATTTTTCTAAGGAACATATGCTGCAACACCTCTTAAAGTTTTATAAGTGTATGATATTTTGTCTCCCCCCTATGTTTTATTTGTGTATTTAAAATGATAATCTTCCAGAATTTCAACATAGGACACATCTTTCTTATCATCCAAAAAGCATATCGGGCACCTCCATGTGATTTGCTAGTCTCCAATATCTTATATAGTATGTATGGACCAAATTGATTCATAGTCTTTCCTTGTTCTAACTCAATAACCACAATAGTTTGGAAATTGCAGCTTGATTCCATACCTTCATGTTAATGGTCAAGCCTCCTACACCTTTAGGAAGAGTCACTTTGTGTTATGCTACAAGTGTCCTTTTAGTATTATTGGTTTGACGTGTCCACAAATATTTTATACAAGCATCTTTGATGAGTTTAATAACCTTTTATGGTAGTAAAAACAGACGTGACCTATCTGTTTGGATACCAAACAGTATTTCTCTAATTAGTTGAAACCTCCGACATATGATAATTTTCTAGCCATCCAATTAGTGATTTTTGCTGTAATTTTATCTACTAAAGGTTTGCAATGCAAAACTGTCATCCTTTTAGTAGACAAAGGAACTCGTAAGTATATAAATGGTAAAGCATCTATTTCACAGTACATTGGACTCAATATGTAATTCCTTTCGTCTGCCCCTAACCACTAAAATAAACTTGGTTATTTAAGTACTTCATTTTCATCATTATGAATGACTAATGCCTTGAGCTTTTGTACTATTTTCAGAAATCTTCGAAAATATATATATAATATTCGAAATAAGGCTCATGTTGAAGGATACATATGCAATGCGTATAGAGTTGAGGAAGCTTCATCCTTTTGTTCACATTACTTCGAGCCTCATGTTTACACAAGGCATAGAAAAGTGCCACGAAATGACGATGGTGGTATAGGCGAACAAGATGGATATGATGGTAATCTTTCTATATTCACCTATACAGGTCGAGGATTTGGGGAACTAAATAGGAGAAATCTAACCGAAGAAGAACTTAAAGCAGCTCATATTTATATTTTACTAAATTGCAGAGAAGTATAGCCATATGTGGAGTAAGATTTCAAGCTTTTGTTTTCATTTATACATTATAATTATCAAAAAACTTACATATTCTTTTTCTTATATGTGATCCAAAGGAAATTTATTGACTCCCTTCATCAAAATTTTCCACGAATTACGGAGCAGGAAGTGGACAAGAAACTTGATGAAGATTCTGCATCATGTGATGCACAAGATATGTGAGCACTTGTACAATATCTTTCCATCTGTACTTAGTTCACTTATAAGAAACTCTATTTTTTTTTTTAATTTAATAGGCTTGAGTCCACATAGATAATCAGTTCATCAGGGCGCTTGCAGAAGGTCCATGTCGATCAGCGAAACCATACACTGGTTATAATGTCAACGGCTTTAAATTTCACACTAAAGGTCGCAGTTTTTCTAGAGCATCTAATAACAGTGGCGTTTGCATAAAAGGAACCAATTACAGTGCAGATGACAATGACTACTATGGTGTGCTTACTGAAATTCTTGAATTGGAGTACAAGGGCAGTACACCGATCAAAAGAATTGTTTTATTTAAATGTGAATGGTTTGACCCCACACCAAATGCAGGAATGAAGATCCACCCGCAATATAAGCTTGTGGATATCAACCATAAAAGGAAATTGAAGAAGTATGAACCATTTGTTTTGGCAATGCAAGCAGCTCAAGCGTATTATGCTTCTTATCCTAGCTTACGACGTGATAAGAGTGATTGGTGGGTTGTGTGCAAAACAAAAGCTAGGGGTATTGTGGTTATGCCTCCGTCATATTTATCATCTCCTCTAGTAGATGTTGCAGAGCCATTCCAATGTGACGGAGATGGTTTAAGATTTGATGTGGTGTACAACAATGAAACTATTGTCCGAAATGATCCAAATGGAGAATTCATAAACTTAAGAGATTAGAATGATGATTTAGATAATGAGACAGAATTTCATGATGTACCAGAATCAGAATCAGATGATGAAAATGAGAATGAAGAGGCATACTATGAAAGTGGCAGTGAATAGAGTCAAAGTGCTTAGCTCTAATCTCTTCAAGTATAAGAGTTAGAGTGACTGAAACGTAGTATATACATTGATTTTATTTCAATTAGATTTTATGTTTCTTGCTGACAAAGTTCTGAATTTTAAATCTCACCAATTTATATTTCTCTTTTACCAGTATATTTATTTTGTTTTAATTGTTCTCCAGGTTGTTTTTTTTAGAAACTATCCCTCACTCTCATTTCGTAATATGAAGTAGACCATTCTAGATCTATGTTTTGAATAGTGATGGAATAACTTTATTCCTTGAAGTGTTTGTGTTTCTATCTATTGTCTAGGTTAACACATTTTTTTAACTTTTTAGAGGAATCTTGTTCTTGAAGTGATATATCAACTTATTACATGTTCTTGTTAAAATTAGACCAAACTAGCCATGATTGAATTATTATGTTATTATTTCATCCACATGTAACTTTGAAATTGCAGATATGGCACCAAGGGGGGGGGGGGGGGGTGAACGAAGCAGATATTCTGGAAAAAGATCAGCAGATCCAGTGTGACATCTCCTCTGATGTCTCGTTCCACACCTGATCAAGCACCATCATTGCCTGAACTGTCGACACCAGTATGCCAGATTCAGTTGTTGTCAACATATCGGTACCATCTTCATCTGTGGGGATAGAAACACCTAGAAATGACATTGTATCTACAACTTCGTCAAATACAACTGATGATACCCGCATTCGAATTGAAATCGTCTTGGGACGGTAAGTGTACAACATCGTTTCATTTACATTGTTTTGCTTCAGGCAAGAAAATAAGCCATATTGATTTTCTTTCCCTACTATTTTTATATAAATCTTTCAAAGTTTTGTTGGTTTTCTTAAATTGCATTGATGGGAATGAATTATAGAATTGATGTGTTTTTAAATTAATATAAAAAAATCATTTTTGAAGAAAATAGCTTGTTCACCGATGTCTATATTTATCTTATATAAGAAGCCATAGTTAAATGTGGCAACATAATGTGGTGATGAATTTGATTTATAGAATGTGGAGATAGAATGCCCCATGTGCAAGTCCCAGAACTTTTTCTATTGCACAACATGTTCAGATTGCCTGATAAAATTATTGTTTACTTTGCTTTTATTGGTGATCAACTTTTAAGCTCTTGCCTTGCTTTAGGACCTCTCAATTTATATAGATGTAGGGTTGTTGTTTTGATTAGAAAATGGTAAGATCTATATACTTGTACTGTTTTTTCTATAAAATAGATAGTAAAATGTCAAACCAAATGTATTGAACCCAAGCTGAGCATGGGCTCCTCCCAACTAGTCATTTCAAGATATGCTAATGGCAGGATTTTATAATTTATATATAGTCCTTGTCTCTTTGATTATATTTTCATAAGTTTCATACATTTCTTCCTTACTTCCTCTGCCTCTTCAAGCTCTTATATTGTCTCTAAAGACACTGATAATACATTCTATCTATTGCTTGATGTATATAAATAAAATTGAGTATTAAAATAATTACTTGTTATATTTATACAAGTTTGGAGCCGAGTAACAATGTATCCCAGGCGATCACAAAAATCTTTAAGGAAAAATTGGATCCTCAAGGACATGATTGGAAGTCAGTTACACCAGAGATTAAGGACTTCAACTGGGAGGAGTTTAAGGTAAAACTATACTATCTTTCTTTTGATTACTATTGATTTTCTTACCAAAATAAAATCGTACTGTTTAAAGAAGAACAAAAGAAAAACATAGCTAATAGAAACAAATCCACTACAGCTAGCTAAAAGAAAAAGCATAGGTTGCCTCATCTGCTACATCTAGAAAAAGAGAAAATATTTAGGGAATACAAATTCAAATTGAAACTGATATCCTTGCATCTCTATAAGTAATAGAGAGATCTTTGTTATTACAGAAAAATACAGAGTTATTGTGAACCATAAAAATATATTAAAGACAAATATCATGCACACTTTCTTCCATAATTGATAATTTTCTTTTTAAAAATGACTAAATTCCTACCATTTCAAGTATGAACATAAACAGTAGGTCCCCATGTAGCGATCATTAGATGTTCTAGATGCTGTTACGTTGATGCTCCTCATTCTGTAATTGTGTGCTTGCCCAGTTAAAGCAATCAACTTTATTATTTATTTTTTGTTGCAACTTCTCCTTCATTAGTGTAGAGAAATATTTGGTATTTGCATCTCCTAGTTTAATCCAATTTACCTTTTATCATTGTTTCATAATACTTTTTTCAATGAGTGGCAAGTTTTTTAATTGTTCTGGAGCCTTCTTTTCTTCAGATGCAAGAATATCGTTATAATTATGTTTCAGTTGGTGTTGCAGTTGTGCCACATGTAGTCTAGTTTTGTCAATCTTTTCAGTAATCCCTTTGAAGTGCTTATAATTGAGATGTCGACGAAATTGAGATTTTAGCTGCTTCAGTTTCTCCAACATTGCTTTCATTTTTCCGTTATCTTCGCTGGCCCTCCAGCGAGCATTAACTATAGGCATAAATTGAGAATGATTTACCCATTTAACGTAAAATTTGAATGGTGCTTTGATGATCTGTACAGTAGTCCCTTTGAAGTGCTCAATATCGAGATGTCGACGAAATGGAGATTTGAGCTGCTTCAATTTCTCCAACATTACTTTCATTTTTCCCTTAGCTTATCTGATCCTCCAACTAGCATTACTTATAGGCATGAGTTGAGAATGGTTTACCCATTTATTCTAAAATCTGAATGGTGCTTTGATTACCTTGCTTGCTTGTCCGAATGATGCTTTGGTGATCTTGCTTGCTTGACCGAATGATGCTTTGATGATCTTCCTTGCTTGAGGTCAAACGTTGGGGACCAATATTTTAGGATTATTGGCATGTTATTTATAGAATATGGTCATGTACACATAATTTCCTGCATATCCATCATGTTTTGGAACCTCACTATATAGTAGTCTTCATCATGAAGTTATATCGGCAGCTTAGTCATCTATGAGCTATTTTGAGTTATAAACCTATTCATATAGTTGTACTCAGGTATATCCCTAATAACATAAGCAATTAGGGCAGATTTCCAGTTCTTTGTCTCTGTTTAACCTCTTTTTTGTCCAACATTTCTTTTTAATCTAAATGAAGTAGAAAAATGCAAGTTTCAAATGATCAACTTGAGACACAATTGGGAGGAGATAATTTGTAATTTGGACAGAAACAATAGGATCAAGAAGGCAATTTTTATATAATGAATCGACCTACATGTACTTGTGTCAAAATAAATACTAATTGCAGCTATAGAAATGGTAAGTGTGGTGCAGGAGGTACTGTCGGGGACAAAGACTGTCAACTAATATCAATTGTGTTGTATCTTTATAATTGCTAGTATTTTTTTCTTAACGTAATATCATATGTTTTGTTTTTCTAGGATGTTGTAATGTGTAAGATCACGTCTGCATCTCAGCTTATAGATGAATCTGGCGAGTCTCTGACAATTGATTTTTCGAAGGCTTACATGGATGAAGTGGGTGGGGTTAAGAAGGCATGTATATATGGTCTTGGTTCTCAAGCAACTTTCTATGAAAACATTGGTTCGTCATCTGCTTCAACTACTCAATCTCAAGATTGTGATTTTGATACTCTAGTGAAGGAGTACGTTCAAGAAAAGGAGGAGATGAAGGATGAGATGAGAGAAGAGATGAGAGAAGAATTGCGTGAAGAAATGAAACATGAAATGCAGCTAGAAATGCAAGAGCAAGTTGATAAGATTCTCCAAGAACGTTTGCCTATCCTCATAGCTGACCTACCTAAACCACACCGTGGTACACCACCCTTTGATACACCAA
Organism: Solanum piurae; assembly: GCA_029582685.1. Classification (NCBI taxonomy): domain Eukaryota; kingdom Viridiplantae; phylum Streptophyta; class Magnoliopsida; order Solanales; family Solanaceae; genus Solanum; species Solanum piurae. Next base: position 6,433 of record JAJOOO010016147.1, read on the forward strand.
ATTAGCTTAGACATGACTCATCATCACATAACAATATGGGTCATTTAAAATTTCCAAACTATCTTAGGCAGATTTTTCTTTGTTTGTTTCCATAATTGGATTTATTTTGAACTCTTTTTGTTAGGATTTGCATTGCTAATTTCAAGTTATAACTTGTCAAAGAATTACCGTTTTTATTATGTTTCTGGGCTCTTTTAAGATTCGTAAAAGATATTTATTGATGTAAATATATAAAGTGAAATTTTACTATCGAGTTATCATCAGTCAGTAATATTGAAATATATATTACCAATCAATCACTGACCGAATATCGAACATAAATGATATATATTACCAACAAAATAACAATCAGTTAGTAAACTTCCTAACGAATTACTAATGAGCATTTTTGTGTTTCCAAAATACTAACCAATTAATAACGTAAGTTACAAAAGTAGATAGTCATACTTACTAACGGATTTAAATCTGTTGGTAATTTACCAACGAAATACCAACACATTTTTTTTCTTAATTGAAATTGCTAACTGATTACCAATGTATTTTGGCAAATTTATTATCGAACTTACCATTCAAGTTGTTATTTGTTAGAAAAGTGCTAATGAAATACTAACAACATTTTATATTTTTTACTATATTTTCCAACATATCACTAACCAAATTGAATAATGAAGAACCAAATTTATTAACTGTTTTTTCTCTTCGTTAGTAAACTTACCAATAATATGCCAACAAAAAATTGGTTGATGAATTTACCAACGAAAATTATAAGGCCATGTTTCAACAATTACCAACAATTTTTTTATGTGTTTTCCAACTGATTTTTAGTCAGTAATATTACCAACTAACTGAAATGGGTTGGTAAAATTTACCGACAAGCTTTTTAGCAACGGATTAATATTAGTTGGTATTCAGTTGGAAAAATCATTTACCAACCAATTTAATCAATTTATGAAAGGATAATATTGTTAGCAATTCAAGGGTTTTTTGTAGTGTTTATGCCATTTCTACTGAAAGAGATTGGACCCTGTTGACACTCAATTTTGAACCTCCACGATACGAATTAATCATTGAGCTTCTTAAATTCCAAACGATTTGAAATAATTAGTTTTTATATAATTTGAAATATTTTTTCAAGTATTTGAAGTAATTTTGGTCTCTTTTATAATTTTTAATAATAAATATATTTTTATATAATTAGTTAATTTTATAAATATTCAAAAATCATCTCAAAAAAGATTTTGTTTTATTTAAATATTTGGTTAATTAGTTTAATTATTCAATGACCTATATTTTAGGTTAATCAATTTATAATTAAGTTAATTATTTTGTTTTTGTTAAGATTAAGAAGCTCACTAATTAATTATATTAATTTGTCCTATTTATTTTAGTCGATTTTAAATTCAATTTGTTTAAGTTTTGAAGTTAAGTTGGCCAAGTTTGCAATTCATTTGGTCATTTTTCTAATTCAAATATAGACATCTCTTGTCCCACTTCTTGAATCCATTTTCAAGAGAAAATTTGGCCCAAAATTATTCCATCAGCCCATTTTCCAATTTTCAGTTCAATTGTCCAGCAACCCATTCCCTGCAGCCCAACAAAAAATAATTCCCAGCCAATTCCCACAAAGACCCACCCATACAATACTTACAGCAACATCAATAATACATACATCGACCCGACACCAACTATTTCTTCTTCTGCAAATCGTGACCCGCCCCGATCCCCTGTGTTTTCTTTTTCAGCGCGTAGCAATCGACAACAGCGACCAAACGGCGTGAACCCAAGCGCGTGCAATGTACCAGTACGATCGTCGTGTCGTCTTCCCCAACGTTCCCCGACAAGAAGTACTCTTCCAGCCCTAAAGCAACTGCATTTTCATCTTTGCTAGTGCGGATTTGCGCCACGTCGCTGCTCAAGGATGGAGGTTTGATCGAAGCCATCCAAAGTTGCTCTCCTCGTCCAATTTTGTTGGAAATCGGTAAAAATTCGTACAACCGAACTGGTTTTTGTCCTGGGTTAAGATTTGAATTTTGAAAATCGCCCTAATCCTTATCCGAATCCCTCCCGATTTCCCCCGAAAATCAACCCTAGAAATTCCTCTATAAATACCTCCTCCTTATTCATTGTTAGGGGTTGGATTTTTCGACTGATAGAGATATTGAGAGAAATAGATATAGAAGAATATAAATATATAAGAGACGTAATCAAAATAGCAAGGAAGATCTTTTTCGATCCCTTTCGTTTAACTCGCTTTCCGGAATTTTTGAGGTTTACGCTTGTGCTGGTGGAAGCTCGGCATCTTTAGCTTGTGGTCCCTCGTTCGCTGTCCCCGAAAAGGTAAACTTCTTTTAGTTGGTTTTTCTATTCGTGAACTGAAACTCTTTGTCGACTCTTTTCTTCCTTTCTCAAATGTCTCCCTTATTAATCTCCTCTATTTTGTTCCCATGATCTTAGCATATTGAAGGGTGTTTGCTGTCCATTTTGTTATAGAAGACTAAATCTTGTAGAAAGCATGTGTTTTAGGTGTTCTCTAGTCAACTGTTTGTACATTAAAGTCGTATAGTGGTTTCCTTTTTTCCTCGTTGTTTTTCAAAGATATTTAGAGTCCTCATGTGACTTAAGATTGGAAAGTCGAGTCTGTTTGTATGCCATCGATGTGTCATCAAATTCTCTGTTGCATATTCCTTATTTTAAGATGGATTGGTTCAACTGTTTAAGTTAGTTATTTAGCCTCTTCTCTGTTTTAAATTATGTGCATTGTGGTATTAGCTTTTATTTATGTTAAACATGAGTAATCTTGCTATTATGTTGGATTTGGCATTCAACTTTTCTTTAATAAAGTACAGATTAAGTATTGGTTTTTATCTTGTTGTTACTTGTAAATGACTAAAATTTTGGTAAGCTCAAGCTTGATTTTCTTGCTGTGAAGTTGTTCTTTTGTGTGAAAGTTCAAGTCGTTTTAACTTCTAGTAGTCTTTTTTTTAAAAAAAAAAATATGTGCATTTTTTTTCTAATCGTTCAGAATCACCATTGATGGACTGAAAATATTTTGGTACAGCTCGGTTGATTTTTGAACGTAAAACCAGTGGCATTTATTCGATGGTTTGAGGTGGCACGAGTGTTTTCTTTCTTTTTTAACTTCCTTGTCCAGCCCCCTTAGTAACTAATTTAATGTGTTAGCTATTGCTTTATCACAAGGAAGGGTCCTAGTGATTAGTTTAAGCGTAATTCCTTCCCGTACATTTATTATTGTTTAAATATGATCATTCACTGTGTGCTTGTCTCCTTTGCTAAGTTGAAGTCACTTTTTTTTTCTTTTCTTTTCCTTCGTGGATTCTAATTGAAGAACTGATTTCTTTGATTTGCTCGTTAGAAAAATTGTCATGGTAGCATTTGCTATTTAACAAAGAAGTTTGAGTTTTGTTAGAATAGGTCTATCGGCCGGCCCCACTTTATCACTTGAATTTGGCCAATTTCATTTTGACACTCTTAGAAGTAGGTGGGTTATGTGTTAATTGTGTTTTTGCTAAAGTTTGTTGTAGTAGTCCAGCTCAATCATATATAGCATGCCATTAATTTTCATTAAGTCTTTGTTCTTCATTTTTAATTGTCTTTTGTGATTCATTTCCCTTTAGGCTATTGCCTCAAAATGTCAAATTGCTTCCTGTTTTCTAATAAAAGGTTATGAGCACTAATTATTTATTTATTTTTCTTCGTTTGCATGTGAAATCTTCCCGAGTTCACTAAGAACTCCTATTATTATTCCTTTGCATTTCGAGAGAGCCGTAAAGGCTCAAACCCTTTCCTTTCGAGTCGGCTAGCCTTTGAAATCGAGGAACAGGACAATTTGGAAGCATTACAAGGCTGAAAATCGAGATTTGCAGGTGTTTGGAGCGAAATCAAAAGTTATATACATGTCGTATACAATGTGATACAACTTGGTATACAACAGAAATAGAGCCAGAAAGCCCACCAAATTTCTGGTCTTGTGTTGTATTATAATTAGGCCAAAGGCCTATTTTTTTTTAGTATTATTTGCTAGTTTTAGGACAGGTGAGAGAATTGGGGCCTTAGGCCCAAAGGAAAAAACATTTTTATGATAGACTAAGACAGGTACATGTAATTTAAATGGGTCAAAGGTCCAAAAATGGAATTAGGCCCAAGTATCGGCCCATGCGGACATAAATTGGACTTGAGCCCACATCCTCTCTCTAATTGACTTTGCGTGCTAGTGTGTTTATCTAATTTTAAGGTTTTTCCCTAAATCAATTCCCCAAAAGATTACCATTTTGACTACTTATATTTTTCTTAAAAAATTAGATAAGTGTTTATTATTTAGATTACTTTGAAAAGTATTTTACTTAAGTAGTAATCCCTTATACTACTTCCCTCTTCCCCTAGAAAATAATCTTAAGTTTGAAGTAGTTTATGTCTTAAACTCGTCTATTATGCAAATTTTCTTAAAATTATTTAGCCAAATCGTTAATTGTCGGATAATCGCGTGTTAGTGGGTATTTTGGGTGCTTTTAAATCCTTTCCGAAATGCTAATATGAACCCCCCGAACCTCCTTTTGATATTTTCATTAGATTTCTGTTTTAATCTTTTGGAAAAAATAGTATTCTTAATATTATTTTAAAAATTAAGTGGCGACTCTTTAAGATCAGTCCAGTCTCTTTTTAAATAAAACAGACCCAATGGAAATTAGGATGGAACCTTAGGCTGTTTGCAGTACTTTATGCGTTATGTTATATTATATATTTTCTACAGTAACATCTTGCTATAGTGGTCAAAAAATATTCAGATAAACGATGATGTTACAAAAATGTTTGACGTTATATAAATGCCTTTTTTTTTTGTAGGAGGTAGTGGCTTCTGGATTAGCAATCATTTTGTTGATGTTTTGTGTAAGAATGAGAGGTCCATTGTTCGTGTCTATTTTCAACCCTTTAATGCTTGTATGGGTTGCCATTGTCAGTTCCTTATTTCTCAATGAGAAATTACACTTGGGAAGGTATTCTTTTAATTTGCACTATTTACATATTGTATCTTCATTTTTTTATTTTTTTTCTTCTGTATGTAGGGTAACAGTTTAATGTTTAGGTACTCCTCCATTAGCAAAACTCATATTTAATAATAAACTACAATTTTAAAAAATCAAACTTACCACTATAATTGTGTCAAAATTGTTAAAATGATTATTGTCTAAAATAAAAATGAAAAGATTAGGATTTGAGAGAAGGGCAAAACAAAAGATGTCAGGAAGGGGTACTAATGGGTAGAGAGAGTGAAAATTTAATACGCTCAGACATTTGATCATTTAATTAAGGGAAAAGGGTCAAAGATATTCATCTAAATTTGTTTAATAGTTAGGTTTATGCCTAGTTATACTCTAAGGTCAAATATACCTCTGATATTATGAAATTATTCAGAAATATGCCTCATTTCAACATATTTCCCTAAGTCGACTTCAATTGTCCGATTTCCATCGAATTACATAATTTTACTTGCTTTACTATTTCTGGTCTTTTTTTTTCTTTTTTTTTTTTATGAATGTAACTTTGTTTATATGTGTTGGAATATTAGTGTGTTAGGAGGAGCAATAATAATATGTGGATTATACATGGTGTTGTGGGGGAAGAAACAAGAAATTACAAGGACTTCTTATTCAGGCACATCAATCAAAGATCTTGCTTACCTGATAACTTTTCTGGTGAAGAAGAGAACGGAATTTAACAAGCAGTAACCGGAATCAAAGTTTTGCAAAATGGTGACTTCCAAATTGACACATTCAATAAACTATGAAGAATTTGACTAAGAAGACCCTAATATTGTTCCTAGCAATGTCATTGGAATTGCTTCAAATTTTCATCCTATGAATGAAATGGAACAACTATCAAGCCAACAAGTTCAAAAGGACAAGAAATCTATTGATCTTGATTCAAAGGTTTAAAAGTACTTACCTTCATGATGACGAGAATTTAGTTTTAGTTATATATGCACCTTAATTAAAGTCTCAGCATTTTTCTCCTTTTTGATTTTATTTACTTTGCTTACTTTTCGTGTTGTTTGATTTGGATTTAGTTCAGCTCGAATAAATTTTACTCTATTAGATAGTAATGCTTATTTAGATTGTTGACATGTGTATTTTTTAGTCCAAAGGCTTAGATTTATTTTCAGTTTGTTTATCTATATTACTATAGTCAGTGAACATTGCCTGCCAGTTTGTTGCATAGTTTAGTGGTTGTTGTTGGGTTATGGGTCATAGTGGTTTTTGATGATTCACTCTGATCCCTTTATCCTTTTTAATACAAATATTTATGTGAATTGATCGTTCCTAAGTTACTCGAATTTGGGTGCGGGTGTTTGATATAGGTGCGGATCTAGAGGTCGAATATTTCATGATCTAATTTTTAAGATTCGGGGATATAAATCCATGTACGGATACATGTGCGGTAATTCGCCTAAAAATAATTAAAATATTTACGAATAGAGTTATAAAATCTAAATTATAAGATATTATATGAAGAACTTGAGGAGAAACATGAATTAAAGGAAAATGAGTGACATATAAATCTATATATATCTATATATATATAAAGCTGGATCTTCAGGCCGCTGATGTGGCATGCCCCAATGATCACGAAATCTATTTATCTATTTTCTCATATTTTTGGAGGATTTGTTTTCCTATTTTCAAACCTAAATTGATTCTAATTTGTTACCGTTTAATTTCCTCAATTTAAGGCTATAATAATTAATGGGTTTAAATTAATTAAAGTTTAAGAAAGAGAAAACATACCGTTTAAAATTCAAATTCTTAATTGTAATTAGTAGCCCTTAACCGTTTCCTCAAATTAAGGCTATAATAATTGGAGAAATCATTTACAATTCTAAATTCAGAATTAATGCTTTTCAACAGCCAAAATATTAAGGTCCTATAAAATCATACTTCATTATTTAATTTCCATTAATCTTTTCTTTCTCTTTATAAATTTCTTTGGGTTTGTTGATTTGCTAATACTATTCTAATAGTTAATAGAAAAAATGTCTAACTTTATATTGTCTAATTTGGCAGGAAGTTCAAAATGATTTGAAAAGATCTTCCCATGGAAATTATATCAATTTTTGTGGAATATTATGAACAACGTCTGAACTTTGGTTATCATGCAAAGTTACATAATGTTTTTAATAAAGAGCTGTCAATATGGACTAGCCCACCCCATCCGGGCTAACCCATACATGCTTTGATATTTTACGGGTCAGGCTGGGCTAGCCCATTTTTGGTGTGGGCTAGAAAACAGTCGGCCCAGCCCACAAGTACGTGGGCTACAGGCTTGTCGGGCCAGCCCACTTTTTTTTTATATTTTTTTTTATTATTAAAATAAATTATAAATTATAATTTAAAAATATTATCATAAATATCAACAAAACAATATTACATGGTGTTAATGTTACTACTTGTTAATCAAATCCACAAATAAAATTATCTTTATAATATTTATTAAGGTTTTTTCAAATAAAAGTATAAATATCTAAATAGAAATATTAACCTAATTATTTTGTCACATTAAAACACAAAAAAATGTGACAATATTCCAACCATAAAAAAGTTAAAAATAAACTCCTTAAAAAAACATGAAACTTATGGCGTATCTAACACATCATGAAATCTATGGCGTATCCAACACTTCATGATCATCAAGCATATTTGAATCAGCTTGTGACAAGGTTGTCTTAACATCTTCATTTTCATCTGCAATTTATATGCGATTTCAATTAGTTAAATATTAAATAGATTTTGAGTTTGAACTCTCTTTAATTTTAAATTTTAATATTATGTTATATTTTTTTAATTATTTTTATTTGGCCCACGGGCCGGCCCTACCTATATTTCTCAAGCCCCACAAATCAGCAGGCTTATTCAGGCCGGGCTAAAAAGCCCTTTTCTTAAATGGGCTCCAAAAATCTTAGCCCAGCCCTATTAAATCTCGGGTTAGGCCAGGCCGGCCCAACGGACCTAGCCCATATTGACGGCTCTATTTTATAATTTATATATTTTTGGTTTTATATTGTATTTGGTATCCACATTGTAGCCTGATTATATATGAATATCTTCCCATGGAAATTATATCAATTTTTATGGAATATTGTGAAGGTGAGAACAAGTCTAAACTTTGGTTATCATGCATAAAGTTACATAATGTTCTTAAAATTTATATATTTTTTGGTTTTTTATATTGTATTTGTTATCCATATTGTAGCCTGATTATATATGGATTCACAATGCGCAAGGCTCCATTTGGAGCGAGCACTTCCTACTAAAGAGTTTTTTCATACTCAAGATTCAACTAGACATCTGATTAAGATAGTAACAATCTCTTTCAATACACCTCATCTTTTTGTATTTGCTTATAAGTTTCTGCCTCCGAATAAATGTAACTTTTTAGTTTTATTGTGAACATATGTTAATTCATGCGTTGAGTAAATATATAATATTTTCGTATTGTGAAGGTAGTTGATTACTAAATTGTTGATATTGTAAATGTCAATCATTTTTAAAAATGGTATCTACACACCTCCATTACTTTTGCAGCCTTGAATAGTCATTAACAAAAAAATTAATAGTGACCTCCTTAATGTGTTCTATCTCTTCCCTTTTTCTTCTGTATTTTTTTCTATTTTATTTATCTGTTTAATACATTAACTATTGACCTTTCTTTTCTAAAATTATTAACTAAGGAGTAAATATGTTTGAATAGGATTCAGTTCCCCTCTCCATTATTTTTTTTCTCTATTTCATCAAGTATACATTTAGATAAGAGATATATGTCCTATTTAAATTTTAAAGGTAAAGATTATATTAAATAAATAAAATCATAATCATAATTAATTAGTTAAATATTATATTAAATAAATAAAATCATAATGATAATTAATTGAGTAATAAGTTTTGGAAAGTACTTTTCAAATTCGGTAAGAAAATATTTCCTACAAATTTAGATACACATTAATATCATCTTATATTTTTATATTTTAACTATTTGAATATAGAAGGCTACTCTTTTTGGAGATAAAATAAATAAATCTTATATTATTGATATTTAAATATGTGGAGGCTGCTGTGTCAATGAATTTTTTTTTCAAATTTTCTTTTAAAAAAGTAGAAATTCTTTTACCTTTTCTTTTACGTATGTATGTGAATCATAAGACATATTTTTCAAAAGATTACTATTTATCAGGCTAATTAAACATATTAAATTCATGTTCAACAATTTGATATTTTGAATAATATAAAATTAAGATTAAATCAATGGTATTAATGAATCTTCAAAATTTGTGGAATTTTACCAATTTTAAAGAGTATTTTTCTAATTTTATTTACGTAATTATGGTTAAGGAATGTAATATAATCTTGATCTATAAATATTAAATAGAACATGTCTTTCATTTAAATGTATACTCTTGATAAAATGGAGAAAAAATATAATGAAGAAAAGCCGGATCGGGTTCAATATAATTCATGTATTATCTCTCATCATGATTTACCACAAATATATCTCTATTTATTTATTTTTATTATATAGTCATTTATACAAAAAAAAAATCATGTACTCCCTCCGTCACAAATTAGTTGTTCACTTTTATTTTTACGCGTATATATTAAAAATTCATAAACAAGAAATCATATATCTTTATTTATTTATTTTTATTATATAGTCATTTATAAAAAGAAAATCATGTACTCCGTCTGTCCCATATTAGTAGATCACTTTTCTCTTTACATGCAAATATTAAGAAATTATATATCTTTATTTATTTATTTTTATTATATAGTCATTTATACAAATAGAAAATCATGTACTCCTTCCTTCCCATATTAGTTGATGACTTTTCTTTTTACACACATATATTTAGAAATCATAATTAAGTGGGTAGTTTTACCAATTCACCCCTTAAGAACTTTTTTGAAACTTTACAAAACTCTTTAAAAATGAATTAATTGCAAGGTAATTTGAAAAAAAAAATCAATTAATGCTTTCTTGATTTATTAAGGTGATCAACTAATATGTGACAACTATTTTTAGTATAGTGATCAACTAATATGGGACCTGAGGAGTAATTTATGATGGAGTAAATTGTGATTGAACTAATAAGATTGCTATAAATCATTAACTTTAATTAGTATGAAACTATGATGATTGAATTATCAATTAGCTCAAGTTTTTCATATCAACTTTTATGTTTCATCTTTTTTTTTTATCAGCAATTTGTAGAATAATATTTTTTAGCAATTTCTTTGAATAGGTCATATTAGAATCGTAACTTAATTTTTCTCTCTTTTATTGTATTATTTATTATTAAAATATTTGTCAAGTAATGATACTAATTATTTTAGAATATATTTAATCTTTTATTTTAACCGCGCGAAGCGCGGCCAAGTACACTAGTATATATATAAAGGAGAAATATAGAGAAGGTGATGTGGCACCTCTCTATGATCTCCATTCCCATTTTTCTTTTTACTCCTTTTTTTTTGCCCTTTTTCATATTTAAAATATTTAATTTATTGTGAAAGTATTATTTAATTTATTATAAATCTATATTATATTAATGAAGGAACATTTATGTATATCAAAGACTCTTCACATGCCAATTTTATTTTTATTTTTATATTATATAAAAAAGAAAAATGACAATTACTACTCCTCCATTTATTATATATATAAAGGAGAAACATAGAGAAGGTGATGTGACACCTCTCTATGATCTCCATTCCCATTTTTCTTTTTACTCCTTTTTTTTGCCTTTTTTCATATTTAAAATATTTAATTTATTGTGAAAGTATTATTTAATTTATTATAAATCTATATTATATTAATGAATGAATATTTATGTATATCAAAGACTCTTCACATGCCAAATATTTTTTTATTTTTATATTATATAAAAAAGAAAAATGGCAATTACTACTCCTCCATTTATTTTATTCTTTAATGAACAAAATTGAATGTCTAAAAATTTACTACTCCACTCAATTCCCATAATTTGAAAAACTAAAAGTCTCATTTGTTTTTTTTTTCTTTTTGGCCTTGTGAGTATTTTCTTATTATATAAAAAAGAAAATGACAATTATTATTCCTTCATTTATTTGATTCTTTAATATATATATATATATATATATATATATATATATATATATATATAATAAAG
>JAJOOO010016148.1:0-20974 GCA_029582685.1 Solanum piurae
AGTCCTCATTCTCCGAGGACAATAGTCATGAGTTTCTTTCAGTATTTTTAGTCCTTTAGTTTCAGTTTTGCTAGATCTAGTTGGGGCATGTCCCAACAGTTCTAGTCAGTTTAGAGGCTTATTTCAGACATAGTTAGATTCAGCTTAGTGTTGAGTTAATATCTTCATTGTATTAAACTCATCAGTTATAGTATATGGGTATTCCCCATCTTTTCATTTTAATTATGATTTTAGCTTCCGCATCAGTTTATTATCTTTAGTAAGCTCATGATCATGCCAACAGGGTTAGCTTGGGATCACTTGTGGTCCTAGGTCCCGTGTCCACGTCTCGAGGGTAGCCTCGGGGCGTGACAAAAAACATCACTTCATGATGAATAAAAATAAAATTACTTTCAGATAGCTAAATAAAATATGATAATTTTGAGAAATATGACAAAACATGAAGAGCAATGAAAAGTAAAAAAGTAAAATTTAGCTATGTATTTTTAAAGAAATATTACGTAATATATAATTACCCTCACAATGTTACCAAATAGTAAAGATGTGATACTATAACTTGGTATTTGAGTTACTCTCCATCTTCTTATTTCTATATTTTAAAAAAATATTAAGTATCATTCATTTATTCAAGAATTATGATGGTCAAGAATGTTAACTAAAGAATTTAACACATAATTTGTGTAAGATATGTTAGGCGAGCCCTGAGCATTAGGCGTTGGGCGTGCTTAGGGCGTACAGTTGGGCTCTTAGGGCATAAGTCTTACAAAACTAAGTCCCGCACTTGAATCTCAAAGTTTTTTCTAGAACTTCGTCTTGGAGAGAGCCCTAAGGTGAGTCCCAACAGAGTTTTTCAAAACACTGCTCCTAACTATCGATATAATTTGGCTCAAGATTTGCATACCAATCAAATGAATTTCCTTTTAGTGAGCGAACAAACTGCTTGACCAAATACTCCATAAGTTCCAACGTTGTTACATGTCTCAAAAAAGTGTACAACATGTTACTTTGGATTTCCTTTACCCTCAAATTGTTGAAATTTGGGAGGTTGATACCGACATACATTTTAAAGTTTTCAATTCTTGCAGTGTACGTCTTGGCATACATTTGAGAAGACTTGATTGAGACTTAATACTTATATTTAATGGTCCCTTCGATAAAAACCTTCAAATGATCGAGTGTGATCATTCCTTCAAAAGAAACTAGCATCTTCTTAATATGCAGTGCTTGCTTCACTGGATTTTTAATCTCTTGAACTTCAATACCCTTTCTAGGTGCATGAATGGATTCTCCATATAAAAGGTCATCCATCCTATCCATTAACTTATCAATTCAAGACTCTTGTTGGTACACATTCCTTATCAATCCTTCAACCAACTTCACCATATTTGCAAGTTGTTCTCCATGGATAAATCATTAGTTACTTTGCTTGCATGATCGTTGGGGTTATAGGAGAGTAGCATGGATTATCACAAGTTGATCTTTAACAGACTCACATTATGTCATGCATGTGGAGATGATTCACTAGTTAAATCATATTTCTCCTTTGCGGTAGAGTTCTTGGAACCAGATTGTTCAAGTAGTGTGAAAGTTTTATTGATCTTTTCAGCAACAATGTTTTTTCCTTCTAAAGCATTTGTGGAGGACCGTTATCCTTTTGGAGACGAAGACCCAAAAATAGGAGTTGATGCGGATGACACTTGAAGTGTTTATTGTCCGCATAGTTGCCTTGTTTCTCGTAACAACTCCGAAACTTTTGAAGGTAACATCAAGGATTTCTTCGGCTTCAGTAGAGAATTTGGAAAGTTAGTGGCCTTAGAAGCAGTTTATTAAGAGTTGATCTTCTTAGAAGTCACTCGATATTTTTTTATGCTTGAAAAGTTAAGATGAGAGGTAATATTGTCCCACTGGGCATGCTCGAATTTGTTGACGATAAAATTCGCGTTGAGAAAATAAATAATTAGGAATGGAAAAATATCGCAACAATTATATTTATTGATTTCAAAATATGAGTGTTACAATCTCTATGATTCATTTGATTCTTCTTTTTAGCTATAGATTCAAGGGATCTTGAGCTTGATCTTGAGCCTGAAATTTGACTTATACTTGGGTTCAAGGGATTTTGGGCTTGTTCTTGAATGCTTGAATTCGTGAACTTGCAGCTTATAGAAAAATCTATGACGTTTGATCCACGAGCTCTCCCTGTCTTCTTGTTAGAATTCTTTCCCTTTTTAAAAAACTTATGTGGATCCCTATTTCTAGTTTTTGAATAGAGGAATTGTAATAAGAACAGACTTTCCTTCGGCTAATCAGATTTAAGTGACATGACATATTGGGTTTTAGCGAAGTGGGCTTGTCATTTGACACCGGGCATGATCTTATTGCATTCTTTGCTTGACTTAGCATGCCACGTCATTTGATACATGGCCCAAAATTGGGCCTCTAGGGTGAGATGACATTGGGCTACAAGACTCATTTATTGTAGCCAAACTCACTTAACTTGAATTTTAATTAAATACATATTAGTAGACTTAAATAATTAATCTAATTATACTAATCAATAATATTTATTTGGACTAATATATTCACGAATTTAATATAATCTGAATCATTTTGTAAATTTATATTTGATAAATTTTAAATGATTACATGTAGTACTGTTCTACTATACTATCTTGTTTTTATTAATGTTTATTGCCTCTTATACTTTCATTACGTCTTTTTCTAGAGGCAAGGTCTGCATACACTCTACCTTCTCAGACCCCACTTTGTGAGACTACACTGAATATGTTGTTATTGGTATTGTTGTTGTGTAAGAGTCACAAGTAGAAGTTAGAACACGATACTAAGCATAGTTTCATAAGATTTTGATAAACTACTCAGGTCATGCTGTTATAGCTTAAAAAGTGACGGATCAAGGGAATACAAGAGACAACAAGAATAGAGATTCATTCCACTATTTTACATTAATATAAAATAGGTTGAACAAATACAAAATCTATATTGTACACGAGGGAACAAAATATTAATCAAGATGGAGGTCAAGAACTGAGTCTACTAAAATTAAGTATCCAATAAGTAAAATTTAAATCATATAAAAGGAAAGATATCTAATATCAAGTAGCTTACTAGCTACTCAAATGGATGGAATACCTTATAACTCAAGACACTAGCTAGAACTAATTTAGTTTCAATAGAAGTAGCATAACAGGTTTAAGAGATGAAACTTCAAGTATAAATTAATTACCTATTTGCTTGTAGTCATTTTCATCACCACGGATTCAAGATTAAAAAAAAAAAACTAATATTTTAATATTGTTAAATTAATATAAAAAATATATTTTATACATAAGTTTATTCGATACCATTCTCTCTACTTTTGTGGCCTTTCAACACAAAATTTTATTGGCCGACGATAGAAAAAATTGAGAAATCTGTTAATTAAGTTAATGACTATATATTCGATGAGATTTTACTTATAAGTACCAGATAAAAAGTTAGGTGCAAAATTAATATTTCAAAAGTAGGGTAGTTGAGTAGGTTCTTTAATATCACAACAAAGTACAAACATATTATTTAAGCTCCAAGACAACTTTATTTCTATGTCTCCTTTATTTCAATTTAACGTAAATGAATTAATTGTATAGTACATGAGTAGATAAAGGACGATTAAGGGCATTTTAGTCATTTTGTCAATAGCAAAGCACTACTTGGTCAGTGTAACTTACCATCGGGGGTGGAGCTAGAGTATGTTAAGGGTAGTTAAGCGGACACTTTTTGTCGAAAAATTATACTGTATATATAACTAAAATAATATGCTAAATTAAATCACCACATTTTATTGTTATATGTGGTGATTGTTAGAACTTTTGTTTTTTTAATGTGTAACTCAATTGATATAAAGTTCATAACTAATATTTAATAAAGAATAGATCTCATTCATATATCGATTTATATATACAGAGAGATATTCATATGATTGTGGTAACCAGAAGTTAGGACAGGAGGTAGAAACCTACTTTTATATAACTAATTGTGTTTTTCCTTTTAACGAGGGTAATTTGATTGAATTGAAAGAGATAAGATACAAATATGATGAGTTTGCATTATTCCTGTATGATGGAAACACAATAAATGTTAATGTGGGTGATGAGTCATCCCACTGGTGGGTATGGTAGTCAAATAGTAGCAATTAACAAAGATACTTAAATCAAACATGTGTTTTTGTCTTTAGAAATAAAGTATTTTTCACACATGGATACAACTCACAAGAATATTCTTACGTGCATCCTTTCTCTATTTTTTGTGTTATAATTATCGAAATTAGGTATTCTTTCTGTATTTTTGTGTTATAATTATTGAAATTATGCATCCTTTCAATATTTTTGTGTATCGAAATGGGTCTTTTAATTGTGTTTGGGTCATGAGACTATGAATAATGATCGGAGCGGGTAGAGGAAAAATTAATGGATTGGAATTTTAATTTTATCCAATAGGAAGATGTCATTTAATAAATAATAATAATAATAACTAAACAAGAATAGGGTAATAGTTTTAAGGGTAAAGATAGACCAAAGTAAGGGTGTGCAAAAACCGAACCGACCGATAAATCGAATAAAAAAAAATGTTATTGATTTATTGTTATTGGATTATTGGGTTAACGGTTATTTAATGGTTTTACGAAAAAAAAATTATTGGGTTCTTGGTTCATTATTGGTTTTTTAATATTGGGTTAACCGATAACCCATTAAGAATATAATAATTTACTATTTTAATTTTTAGTTATACATATATATAATATATTAAACAAAAAATATTAATATAATTAGTAGTATATTAGACTAAAAATATAAAAACCCTACGCAATAATTAACACTACTTAACAGTTAACTCTCCTCTCTACTTATAATTATTTAACCTTTAGGTTTTACTATTTAGTATTACTTATTTACTTTAGTTAGTTTATAATTGACTAATATTAGCTTTTTACACGATTGTAAATATCTGCAATTCAGATTGTGTTTTTTTTAAAAAAAAAAAAATAACGTAAGAACTCCATTTAATTGGGTCTTTTCTTTATATATGATTTACTATAAGCATGGCCTCATTTGCTACTGTTTTGACTCTTGTCTATGATTTGGTTTTATTTGATTCTCTTTATTGCATAATGGGGACCTCGTTTTATATATTATGGTGATCGAAAACTGATCAAGACTTTGTTGTGATGACCAAAATATAACAAGTTAGTTCCAGTTGTCCCATTTGTGATGATTATTTCGATGTATGTGTATGGCGTCAAATTATTGGATAAGTCATATATTTGTTTTGAAAACATTTTCTTATTGGTTAAACCGAAAACCAAACCGTTAACGACCTAAAATCGATAAACCAAAAACCGATAACAAATAGCTTATTGGTTTGGTTATCGGTTTAACATATTCAAAAATCAAAAACCGATAAACCGAACCGATAATACTTAAAACTGAACCGAACCGATCGATACACACCCCTAGACCAAAGGGTGGACTAAGGGTGTTGTTAGCTCAATAAACGAATGAGGGTATATTTCAACCTTTTCAAATAATTCAAGGGTACTTTAGGATCTTTTCCTTTCTTTTTTTGCACGCATATATAATAAAAAGATAATTTTACTAATTCACCCCTTAAAAAATTTCTTGGAAATTAATTTTAATAGCTCACCAGAAATCATATTAAACTTTCAACAATTAATTTTAAAAGTGTGATGGAAGAATTGTTTGGCCTCATAATAAAGAAATATTGCTGATAATTTTTCTGTGGTGGAGTAATTATTTTAAAGATTTTTACTCTTAAAATCAACAGTTATAGAATAACCACAAAATTTCTCATATCTCTATATTTTGATCAGAAAAAAGTTAATGTATCCTATATTAGAATAGAGCTGGTGATTTCTTCAATGGTGTGTTGTAGATTGTTTCAGTCGTTTTTCTTTAAAAAAAAAAAAAAGAATAAAACGAAGAAGATATGAAACCTTTGTTAATAAATGTAGAACACTAGTCATCTTCTACCATTATTTTCCTTTTCTATAATTTAAATGTAAAATAAACTTAAATTCTTAAAAAATACTGGTAAAATTTTCCATTTAGTTACTTGACTGCGTAAAGGAATCTCTACATCGTCGGTGGATATTAGCTGAAATCATTGAAGATAGTATGTAGATACATGTATGGTAGCGTGTGTCAATGTTAAGTTCGATCGATTATTTTACAAAAATTATATTATATTAATTTTTTATTATTTTATTTTACATCATTAAAATTAGACTCTCGAATTCTATTTGATATCAGTACGGTTTGGTTAATATTTTATATTTATTGTTAAAGTGTTATAATAGGACGATGTGGAGGATAAAAATTAGGGTAGAAAGTTAGTAGGTAGGAGTGTCACCATACTAGTAAGTGACTACATTTTCTTGTCCCTTACTAGTAGTTGTAGGACTATTATTATAGTTTCTTGTTCTTCGATTTCTATTGCTAGTTCAATTATAATATTTTTTTAATTATGATTTTGTTACTATTTATTGCCTCTTGTACTTTCATTATGCTTTTTTCTAGATTGTTTTTATCTTTAAAGTAGTTTACTGAAGAGATAAGAGATAAGTTTATTGATAATGAATAAGGTATTTATACAAGAGGGTGGATCCATAAGGATCAGGAAGGAAATCGATACAATCAATCTAAGATATAAGTGAGGATCTTTACTGTTATGAATAAGCTAAAACTATGGAAACTAAATCTGTAAATAAGGAATAGAAATAATATACAATCACTCTAAGATATATCTCTAATATGCCCCCGCAAGATGGTAGATCGATCAGATATGCCAATCTTGGAACGTAACAGCTCAAAAGATCCAATTGGAAGAGATTTTTTGAGCATATCAGCTAGTTGGTCCTTCGAGGAAACATTAGAAACCTGAAGAATACCTTGCTGGACTAATTTACGGACAAAATGATCATCAAGTTCAATGTGCTTCATGCGAGAGTGGAACACAGGGTTAGCACAAACATATGTAGCACCAAGATTATCGCAGTAGATGACTGGGGTCTTAGCAGGAGTAACAGACAACTCCTTGAGAAGATTACGCACCCAACAAAGTTCAACAATTGTAGAGGCAATGGCCCTGTATTCTTCCTCCGTGGAAGAACGAGCCACAACTCGTTGTTTCTTAGAACTCTGTGAGACTGGATTACAACCAAGAAACACAACATAGGTTGTAGTAGACAAGCGATCATCGCGATCACCAACCCAATCAGAGTCAGAATAGGCATGAAGCAAGAGAGGAGATTCTTTCCGAAGAAATAGACCACGGTCTGATGTCCCAGCAAGATAGCGCAAGACACGTTTTTCCATGGTCCAATGGGTTGTCGTGGGACAACTTGTAAACTGAGACAACTTGTTGACTATAAATGCAACATCTGGATGAGTAAACATCAAATACTACAAGCTTCCAACTACATTCTTGTATTATGTTGGATCTTCAAGAGGAGAGAACCATCTTTAGAACCTGGACATGAACCACAAGCGGTAGGTGTCCTCACTGGTTTTGCATCTGCCATGTTGGTTCTGTCAAGTCTATCACATATATATTTCTGTTGGTTAAGAAATAGACCAAGAGGTGAACAAATGACTTCAACACCCAAAAACAAAATTCAAATCACCAAGATCTTTTATAGAGAACTGAGTACCAAGTTGTTTGATAAATTCTTCAACATAGTGAGACTGATTGCCAGTAATTATGAGATCGTCAACACAAACAACTAGATAGATGATAACACCAGATTTTGCATAGATGAAAAGACAATGATCACACTGAGAATGATGAAAACCAAGAGACAAAAGATAGGCTTTTAGTTCATCATATCAGGCACGTGGAGCCTGTTTCAAGCCATTGATAGCCTTGTGTAATTGAAAAACATGATTAGGAAATTTCTCATTGACAAATCCAGGTGGCTGAGACATGTAAAATTCTTCTAAAAAATGCCCATGTAGAAATGCATTATTGACATCTAATTGCCTAACCGGCCAATCTTTAGAGACCGCGAGAGAAAGAACAACTCTCACTATAGTTTGTTTAGCAACAGGTGAGTAGGTCTCAGAATAATCCACACCAGGTCGTTGAAGATAACCTTTAGCAACCAACCGAGCTTTATAACGTCACATGCTACCATCTGAAATATATTTAATACGAAATACCCATTTGGAGCCCACCGGTTTGGCATGAGGGACAAATGGCACAAGAAACCAAGTACATTGACTTTGCAATGCTGAAATCTCTGCATTCATAGCAGCACACCAATTTGGATCTTTTAAGGCTTGAAGAACAATGTGAGGTTCTACTGGCTTGGGTAGGGAAGAAGGTTGTTTTGACTTGGTGGAGGTTTTGATTGCTGGAGATAATTGGGATGGTTTGGTTAATGGTGAGACATGAGATACAATCAGATTGGCAGAGTCATGAACAATAGCACTTAGACACAATTTCTGAATGGGTGTATGAATTTTATTCTTTGATCGAGTATTCATGGGATGAGAGGGTTGAATGGTTGAATTTTGATCTGACTCAGTTATGTTATCAAGTAGGGAGGGGTCAGAAGAGGTAGAACTAACAGAGGATGATGAATGAGAAAGAGACATACATGAGTGGTGACTGGATGAATTCCTAGTTCCATTTGATGAAGAAGCATTGTCAGGTGCTCCGCTAGAAGATGTGGAACCAAGAGGCGGTGTAGTAGAAGTCGTATGAGAGGTGATAGATGAATTTTGGTCACGAGCAAGAGGAATAACAAAGTGGTTGGTAACCCAAGAGTCAACAGTGTCATTTTGGGGTCTACTTTCTGTTGGTTCAAGAAACATATAAGGAAAAGAGTGTTCCACAAAATAAACATGACGAGATAAATAAAGGCGAGAATTTACAGGATCATAACACTTATAAGCACTCTAATTTTGTGAATAGCCTAGGAATATGCAAGGAGTAGAGCGAGGCTGTAATTTATTCTGATTGTACGGACGCAACCATGGATAACATAAACAACCAAAGACACAGTTTGTTGTAGTTTGCTAGAGTACCATATAATCTGAAATAAGATGAATCTCCATCTAAAGTTTGGGTGGGCAACCTGTTGATTAAGTAAGCAGCAATAATAAAGGCATAAAACCAGAACTTTAGAGAAAGATCGGCATTATGTAATAATGTGATACTTGTCTCTACAACATGGCGATGCTGACGCTCGGCAGTGGCATTGTGTTCGGGTGTGTAGGGAGGAGTAAGGAAATGGGATATCCCATTTTCTTCAAAGAATGAACGGAGATGAAGGAACTCCCCGCCATTGTCAGAATAAAAATATATGATGGGCTTTTGAAATAATTTCTCCACAATTCGTTTGAATTTGGAAACACAATTGAAACATCAAATTTTCTCCTTAGAGGAAAAAGCCAGATATATTTCGTACAGTGATCCACAAATATTAAATAATATAGAAAACCATCAATAGATACTTCTGGTGCAGCACCCCAAACATCTGAATAAATATATTCTAAAGGAGCAGAACTTTGTATCGAGGAGTTGTAAAAGGGAGTCTTGTGCATTTTATTGCATTTACAAGAATTGCAAAACAAATTCTTCTCTAAAGATGAAGAAATATTCAAAAGCTTCAAAATATGACGAAGAGTCGGAGTGGAGGGATGGCCGAGACATCGATGCCAGTTGGGAGTGGTGGTGATGGAAGTGGTGTTGACTTGAGCATTAGATATAGCTTGGAGAGTGGACTTGGAAGGTCGTGGATACACACCGCCCTTAGGCTTCCCTGCTACCAGTGGTGCCCCCATACAATAATCCTTCACAAAAAACGAGTAAGGTGAGAAGTCAACCAAAACATGATTATAGCTACACAATTTATAAATAGAGATAAGATTATTTTTCATATGAGGCACACATAAAACATTACTTAAATTGAGAGGGGTAAATGAAGAGGGTAGAAGAGTAGATCATGTATGGGTAATCTTGTGAGATTTATCATCACCAAGCATGACATCCTCATTGCCATCATATTCAGAATGAAGAGAAAGGTTTTGTAAGTCTTGGGTAACATGGTGAGAGGCACCAGAATCGACAAACCAATTTGGATCTGCATTGGTGGATTGTGCAGCAAAGTTAACTTTGCGCGGCTGGTCGTTGGACTGGTTGAATTTGCTTGAAGAACCATTGGATCTAGTACTTGTGACATCAGATAAAATGGAGAGTAATTTCCTGCATTGCTTCACATGATGGCCAGGTTTGTCGCACAGTTGACAAGTGACCCTGGATCGATTATTTTGGCCACCAGAATGACCTCCTTGCTAACCTCCATTTCCATTCCGATTGGAAGGAGGGAAATTCCTTTGATTGGAGTGTGAGTTATTGTTACTTCGATTGGAATTTCGGTTGGTGGATGCGGGAGGTTTAGCAGCAAAGTTCGCCATGATTGGCGCAACAGTTTGGGATGACCAACGAGTCAAATGAGCTTCAAAGTCAGTCAACTTCTCTTGAATCTCTTGAAAGGTTATGGATGTTTCACGAGCACGAAGTGCAGAGGCAATGCTATCATACTCGGAAGGAAGGCCATGTACGGCATGAAGAAAAACTTCATCAGCGGAGATGTGAACACCAACTGAAGCAAGCTTGGTGCAAATCTCTTTGATTTTCTTCAAATACACAGTAATAGAGAGATTACCCTTTTGAATAGTATTCAAGTCTTCTCTCAAACTCATTATGCAAGCACGCGAAGGCTTCGCATAAGTCGTGGCATGGTTTTGCCAAAGCGCATAGGAAGTTTTATCATCAGTAACAAAAGGTATAATTTCTGGTGAAAGGGATGCAACCTTGGCACTTCTAATGAGATGGTCTTGTCGTTTATAGACCGAGATAGCTTTGGTGGATGGTGGTTCTTTTATAAGTTGAAGAAAGTCATAGGCAGTAAGCAGTGTTTCCCATTGATATTGCCAAGATTGGTAGTTGGTGGTGGTGAGTTTCAATGGGGATTGGACAACGGCGTTGATGGAGATAAGTTGATCATTATTGTTCAAGGAGATGATATTATTAGAGGGTGCCACAAAATTTGTAGTAGTTTCATTTGTTGGGTTTGGGAGGGAATCAGAGGTGCTATTCGAAGGAGCCATGGCTGCTGGAAAAAATATTATTTCCTAGAAAATGTTGTGGTTGTTAAGCGGAATGGCACTAATACCATAAAGTAGTTTAATGAAGAGATAAGAGATATGTTTATTAATAATGAATAAGGTATTTATACCAGAGGGTGGATCCATAAGAATCAGGAAGGAAATCGATACAATCAATCTAAGATATAAGCAAGGATCTTTACTGTTATGAATAAGCTAAAACTATGGAAACTAAATTTGTAAATAAGGAATAGAAATAATATACAATCACTCTAATATATATCTCTAATAATCTTGAGCCGAAAATCTATCGAAAATAGTCTCTCTACGTGACTTCTGAGATAGAGGTAAGGTCAACATACACACTATCCTCCCAGACCCCATTTTGTGTAACTACACTGAATATGTTGTGTTGTTGTTGTTATGTAAGAGTGACAAGTAGAAGTTACAACACAATACTAAGTATACGTTTGTAGAATTTTGATAAAAACACTCTAGACACTTTTACAATTTAAAAAGTGATAAATCAAGAGAATATGAAAGATGGAAATAATAGAGATCCATTCCACTATTTTATAGTAATAGTAATGTAAAATGAAGTTAAACAAAGATAAACAAATTAAAAAAGAGAGACTCAAGAATTGAGTCTACTAAATTAAGTATTCAATAAGAGAAATTTAAATAATATAAGAGGAAATATATTTAGTATCTTGTAGCTTACTATTAAAATTGTTGGAATACTTTGCAACTTAAGACGTTAAAACTAATTTAATTTCAATATGAGTAGCATATTAATAAGTTTAGGAGATGGGACTTTAGGCATAAATTAATTACCTTTGGACTTGTAGTCTTTTTTATCACCCTGAGTCCTAGACAAAATATTTAATATTTTTTTCCAAATTTATAGTACACCAAAAATGATCGTGCGGCAAAATATCTATTTTTAGAGGCAATTGATGTTGGGTTTTAAAAGGTATGAATGGAAAATGAAGAGTTGGGACTTTTATGAAGAGTTGTGACTTTTATGAAAAGCTGCGACTTTCATGGTGATGTAACACCTCGCTATTGGAAAGAACTAGAATTTGAAAGAAGCCTTATTTTTGGAAATAATCAAATTTGGAAAGTTTGACCAAGTTAAGTATGAGTTTTGGATCAAATTCAAACGACCATAACTCCTAGCTCATGATGAGTTAGGTGTGCTACAAGATACTGTAGGAAATATCTTTGAATTATTTTTCCAACGCCACCGAGTTTGCGCGATTTCGAGTTTGTATGAGGGAGATATTCCCATTTGAAGTTGGGTTGTCTAGATAAGGAAAGTCAAAACCGGATTTTAAAAGGGTATTTTGGTCTTTTCCATACTCAATTGATTTAATTCGTTTTTGGTAATTACTTAGGCATTTAAACAGAATTAGATCAGTTTACACTATACCAAATTACGCTAGGGTTTTTGGAGAAAGAACTCAAGAGGAGAAAAGAGGAGAAAAGTTAAGTGTTCTAGGAGTTTTCTTGCTGAATCGAAGTCGTTTCGCCAAGGGTTGATCCCTAAAGAAGTATTTGAGTTCACACAGCGTTGGGTTTGTTCACCCACGCGCAAAACATGTTTAATTCAGCGTGAATTCGTCCTAAAAAGTTGAAAGTTTGAATGTTCTTGATGTGTGTTCTTGAATTTACTTTTGTTCTTGAATTGGGATGAGAATGAGGAGTTTCTTGAGATTACAGTGTCGATTATTATAGTTGTTGAGTTTAGATTCTTGTGTACATTTACTGGGTATCTGAATCTAAAGAAAATTCGAGAAAAGTAGTCGAGTTTAGGTGAAGTGGGGCTGGAAAACGAAAAAGGAAAAAGTCAGGCGAATCTTGGACCTGTTCCTCAAATTTGGGGAAAACTTCTTCGCGTCGTGGAACGGTCACGGACCGTTCTGCCTCAAAAGTTATTTTGCGACCAAATAATTAAATGCATCTCCGCGTCGCGGACTTGCTTCCCGACAGTGATTTCTTAATCGTTTCTCATATTTAACTATCTAAAAACACTTCTAAACGTCATGAGATCTTTCCTATCACAAATCTCAATCCTTGGATCCATACATTCAAATTCAAGGAAAGTTAAGAGTCAAGTCAAGAGAAGTTCATAGAGTCTTCCAAAAGTCTTTTACAAATGTTTTAACTTTATTTTAAGACTTAAGTTTTGAGTTGAGTAAAGAGTAAAGATTGAAGTCATTTCTTCAAAAGAGTATATCGGGACTATGTATTCCCAAAGAGTAAATGTTTTCACATTTAAACAGGAAAGGGAACTTTCCAAAAGAGCCTTTGAGCTAGTTTTTCAGTAAAGAGTAAATACTTTCACAATTAAGCTAGAGAGGAAACTTTGATTTCCAAGAGAGCCTTTGAGCTAAGTTTTGAGCAATTATCTCAAACCAAAGAAAGAAGTTATGTTTTTAAACATAAAGAGCTAGTATATTTTGGGAGTAGTATTGAGCACCGATATAGGGGAGAGTTCAGAAAACTCCCAGCCCCTATAAACCATGTAGCCATCATGGGTAGAAAAGGGCCATACTTTTTAGATGATACCTTGAGTGATTTTTAGCATAGTTTAGTGGATCCACTTAGTGAGTTAGGTTATATGCCCTTGGTAAGGTATAAGATGGCCCTGTCAGTGTGAGGTAAAACGTTGTATCATCACATAGCTCTTAAGTGATGGTTGTCGGTTAGAGAAACTCCCACAACAGTAAATTATATTTTTATATACATCCAGAGTTCATTTGTATCTTTGCATACATACAGAGTTATTATTGTATTTTTAAATACACAGAGTTGTTATCCATGTTTTAAAATCTTTTCTTTATATTGCATTTACATTATTGCTTTATATTGAAATGAGTTAAGTTGAGTTGAGTTGAGCCCAGGTATGTTCTTTCAGTTCCTTTCAAGCTTATGTCTTGTTTTAGATTTCCCCTCGCATGCTCGTACATTCAATGTACTGATGCCAGTTGGCCTGCATCTTATTATGATGCAGATACAGGTAACCAGGGTCAACATACAGCGCTTCGTTGATCCAGTTGAGCATTCAGAGTCTTGTGGTAACCCTCCTTGATTTCCGGAGGATTCCTATTTGCATTGCTTTACTAGTTTTTCAGTTGTTAGGATGATCGGGGGTCTTATCCCGACATCCCTCATTGTTTTAGAGGCTTCATAGACAGCTAGTTATAGTTCATTAGTCTTTTCATTTTCATTCTATTATGTTGAAACTTGAGTTTTCCTTATTGGCCAGTTGAATGTTTCCTTTATAACATTCTAGTTTATTACATGGATTTATCTTTGTTGAGTAAAGTCTTCCACTGAGTAGTAAGCCAGACCAAGGGTTCGCTTGGGGTCAGCAATGGTTCACGAGTGTCAACCACGTCCAGGGTGTAGGCTCGGGGCGTGACAGAAGAGTTGTGACTTTTATGAAAAGTTTGACTTTTATGAGAAGTTGTGACTTTTATGAAAAATTGTGACTTTTATGAAAGGTTGTGACCTTTCTGAAAGATTGTGACCTTTCGGTAAGGCACAATAAGAACATTTTCACACTACCCTTTGTTTTCTATAAATTGAGGGATTTCCTCTCATTTTAAGGGAACCAATTTTCTGGACTTCTTGTACTACTACTAAATCTAGTATTCTAAGTATACTTTACTGCGTTGAGGGATTCACTGAAATCGTGGTTTTAGGTACCGATACATCGGTGAGTAAGATCGTTTTATCCTGGGAGGATATCTTTCATTAACCTCTGTTACTTGAGGGGAATAATTTCCTTAAAGGGACACTGTGCATTCAGTGGGCTTAATTTTCTTCTTTAAGAAAAATATTTTGTATATTGTTTTTGATCTGTTTCTGATTCTATTTTTTCTACTGTTTTTGATTTTCTAGTTCTGAAAATGCTCTTTAAACTTTGTTGGTTCATATCAAGTTTTTCAAAGTTTTTGTTCTAAATATCTTTGGAATACATGATGAACAACAATCTTAAGAAAATTACTATATTGTTGGTATTTCTTGTATTCTACTGATTGAGGGAAACAAATCATAGAAGTAGAAGATTAATGCGCTACTTCTTCAAAATTCGATGCCTTGTTTAGCAAGGTCGAAGTGAGAATGTACCAGAAAAATTGGTGATATTTCGGTTAAAGATTACACCAGGTAACCTTCTTATTATTTATCTAAGGAGGAAAATAGTTTCTAAAAGTTAACTCTTTTGACATTTACCATGTGTGTCTTTGAAAAAAGATATGCAAATCATATGTTTTTGAATGAATTTTTCTTGGCAAATAGTGTTGCCTTTAAAATTCTTTTGTTTGCAGAATGAGATATGCATATTTTAGTTTGATAAAATAGTATGTCAAAATGTTATAGTTGGAAGACTATTTGAACTTTGTAGTTTGATTGTGTCGGATTGTTGTAGACTAAAAACTTTTGTAGTTTTCTACTCTAGATAAATTAGACTATGCAATTGGTTTGTGGGATATGAAAATATCACCTAATAAGTCAGTGTTGTGCTTTTGGGTTTCTACAAATATTTTTGTTAAATAGAAACCAATTATACAAGTTTTTTTGTCTTTACTGTTAATATTCAAAATACTAAGTGGTCTGTCTATTGTTAGAAAAAAAGACCGGTAACTTAATGTGTGTGATTTTGTTCCTGTAATAGGTGTCTCTATGGAATTAACTTTGACACTATGTAAAGATTGTCAAAGAGAATTGAAGCACTATAATTCTTTTGTAGAATAATATTTTCAAAAGAGGTTTCATATTGCCAATGACATTTTGATAGTATAAGAAGAACAAAAATGTGGAAAAACTATTTTCAAATACTTGAAAAATATTTTTGAGATCATATTTAAAATGTTGGGGTTCTTTGCTTATGATAAAGATAAAATTAGACTTAGTGTTTGATTTAAATTTGGAGCACAAGATATCAAATTCAATGATACTTTTGTATTATGTTAGACCCACAAAATTCTTGGAGTATATTTGATATTGTGGTCGTTGAGTTTCTCTTTTACTAGTATATGGTGTGACTGGTATGAAACTACCAAATTATATGTATACTTGTTCAAAATGATTGTGTTCTTTAAATGAAAAGTCTCACTTAAAATGTTGTGATTTTTCATGGAAAGATATGTCTATTAAATATAACTATTTTTATAGACATTAATATTGGTGAATAGTCATTTGTCATGTTTTGTAAAATAAGAATTTGAATTATATTGCCTTTTTTGGACCCGATGAAACTTTGTTCATGGGTAGTTCTATAACAATCAAATTGAAAGTTATGGAAAGGTCCTTCTGAAAAGGACATTTGACAAGGTGTTGACTCTAAACAATGTTTGTATCACACATAATTGTAAGAAGTAGGAACAAAATATTTGTGAGAAAAAGTTACCTCACAGAGAGCTTTCCAAACTCAATATTTTTATTTGTTCTTACTTGCTTGAGTCAAACTGTTTGTGACATGAACGCTTGGGACATGTCAATTACAAAACTTTCTAAGGAAAATTGATAGACTTAGAAGTTTTGTCTAACTTTGAGTTCAATAAATAAAATGTCAAATTTGTGTGGAATTTAAGTATGCTTATCATTCTTATAAATCTCTTGAAAGGAACTCTAATCCCTTAAAGTTCATTTACACTGACATTTGTGATATGAAGTCAACACCATTCGGGGTGGAAAAAAAGTATCTCATAACTTTCATTGACGATTGCATTAGAAACGACTATGTCTATTTGCTGAATGGTAAGGATGAAGCAATATAAACGTCTAGACAATATAATATTGAAGTTAAAAATCAGTTGGGAAAAAGATAAGAAGTGATAGGGATGGAGAGTATAAATTTGTAACACCCCGGAAACTTGTAGGTGAAACTAGAGCCTTACGTAGGAGTTTTAGAGTTTGATTTGTGGGTTAACATTGTAAAATGGCTTCACATACCTAGGACGAGGTGTTTAGGGGTTAAACATCAAGGTACGACTCCCCAAGGACCAACCAAGGATCCTTGAGGAGGACCCTAAAGCCTAACCCCAAAACAGCCCTAAAGTGCCCAAGTTCATGACCTACGGATGGGACCTACTGGGCGTAGGTCCATCCACGCCCCGTAGAACCAGGTAGTGGGTCAAGATCTCACTTTAGGAGCTGCAAACCCTGACCTAAGAACCAGCAGCACGACCCGTAGGTCAACTCACGATCCGTGAGTGGAGGGCGTGAGTCTTTGCCTGCAGTTCTGTCTAGTCTCTGCCAAAGGAGGGTTCAATTAGGTAATTCATATTTTATTTGTTTTAAGTAGGGGTCATTTAATATAGTCTTTATACACATATATAAACTATTTTAAGTCATTAAACACCCTATTAACTCATTATATCTCAAGACCCCAAATCAATTCCCCAAAACACTCTCCTCTCAAATAATTCTGTCTCTAGAAAACCTCCATTGAAGAAAAAGAAGAAGGTCAAGTATAGGGGTCAAGGATCAGCCTTTTCTCTTCAATTTCGTGAGGAAATCTTCATAAGGTATGGTGGCTTTTCATCTATGGGTAGCCTTTATCTTTAGAGCTCTTCCAAAACTAGATTTCAAAGCTTTTCAATTCCCAAAAGTTGAGTTTTCAATCTAAGACATGGGTTCTCTTTAAAAATGTTTTCAATGGTTTAATTATGAAGAATTATGACTGAATTGATGATTTAATATTTATTTATGATGGATTCCCCCAAGAACCCATGAAATCCCCAATTTTCCCAATGTGGATTTTCAAGTGTGGGTATTGTTGTATGTTGACTCAATTGAGTATATAATGATTGTTTATGGTGTAATTACATGACTTTAGTATTATTATGCATGTATTATTGATTAACCTAAGATTATAGGGTGAAATTTATATGGTCAAGGGTTATGCCATGAAAGAGGCAAATTGAGGGTTTAGATGTGACCTTCTAAGATTGATGAACTTCTTTATGAATTGCCTTAGATTGGATAACCTAAACATGAATTGCTTATAATTAAAGCTTGTAGACATGAATGAATTAGGTTAGGTCTTATATGATAGATCATAGTTGAGTAGTATTGAGATTGAGTTTACTTGATGCTATATGACTATAATTGAGAATGAAGCACGTGGTTAGTTTACCTTGAGAGTTAGGTTTACATGATGACCATGTGAGGTATTGTTTGAGAGTAATGCTTGTAGTATGAAGATGACTTCTAAGGCTTAAAGAGTTAAATCTAAAATGAAGGAGCTATGAATGTTGAGGCTTTAAGAATGAAGCTATTATGCATGTTGAATGATATATGGTATTATTGTGGAAGGACTTTACCCACATGACCTACAAAATAAGCACATGAGCTTATGCATGCAATGAATGAACTACTTGAATTGTGGTTATATCCATGTCTAATATAATGAATGCTAGATATGTTGATTTGATGTGACCTATGATCCTTGTATGCAAGATATGAGAATTATGCATGGTTGTGATATTATGTGCATGTTTTATGAACACTTTGAGAATGAAATGTCTATGATGATAAGGTTGTTGATGTGTCATTGAAAGGACAATCACACACACACCCCATGCATGAACATGACTATGATGTGACTAAGGTGTTGATTGTATTATTGAATCATGATATTCCCCTTATCTAATGTAGTAATTCTAGATGTTTGGGTTGAGTTTGATTCATAGCCCTTGAAGGGAAAATTATGAGGGTTTGTACATGTTGATAAGAATTGTGTATGAATTCGTAATTCACTTAGAAAGTGAAGATCCTATGACTATTGTGTAATTGTGGTATTATTGAAAGATCATTCTCCCCATACCCTTACACATGACTATGCATGAAATGTCTAGTACTATGATAATCTTCTTGTGTTAATTGAAAGTCTATTCTCATGAAAACACATGATTTTAATGTGAAAGTATTCCTCACATATTGATGATTCTAGGTTGAAAGTTAGTTCTCACCTAATTGAATTCATGAGCTATTTTATGAATTGTGTTGGGTGGAGGGTCTAGATACTCCTTCATGCATGTAAATTCAATTCAAGACTAAACATGTAATTTTTGGAAATAATGCTTAGCACCGAGTGGATATGCAATATGAGGTAGAGGCCCTCCCGTCAATTCAAAAGGCCGGGTCATCTAAAGAGGCCCTCCCGTCAATTCAAAAGGTCGGTTCATCTAAAGTAATCTCATGAGATGGAAGCTCTCCCGTCAATGAAAAAGGCCGGGTTTCTAGAAGCAATCTCCCTATCCCATAACTATGTGCCCAAATAGGTCTTTAGCTAGTGGATCCACCTAAAAGCTAATACATTTAGTCTACCTTAGGCAAGTACGACACCTCTTTTCGGTGTGGGGCAGTACACCAGATTCCATGTAGCTCACATGGTCTATGTCGGTTAAGGCTAATCTCACTCCATGAACAAGAATATGAACAAGAACATGAGTTATGTACTATGGTTCCTCAAGAGGTTCTACTTAGTATGAGTGGGGGTATGGGACTTCACTTATGCATTGCACAAGTAGACTTTAAGAGTGATTGTGGTATGTTTCTCTTATGATACTGCAACACCCCGTATCCTAGATACACCAAAAATGCAGACTTTGAGAAGTTGCAGGTGCAACCCACGGTTGCAATCCATGGACCGTAGGTCAGACCACGATCCGTGTTGGTGGTCCGTGGTTCACCACTGCAACCCCTCTCCAAACCCAGCTTAGAAATTGGCTAAGTCTCAACCCACGGACAGACCTACGATCCGTAGGTCAGACCACGGTCCGTGGTTTGTGTTCGTGGATCAAGATTCTTTTACCTAGCCTCTGACACGAACTGCGGTCAACCAGCACAAACCATCAGTCGATCGACGGTCTGTAGGGCTTACCGTAGGTGAGGGTAGTAGCCAGTTAGATGGAAAATTATGATTGGGTCAAATTTATATGGTCATAAATTTTAGCACAAAAGGAATTATGTGTCCCATGACCTATGATATGATATATAATTGAATCATCTTTCCAACGCCACCGAGTTTTCTAAAATCCGACCTCCGAGTGAAAAGTTATGCTCGTTTTAGTGAAGCCCTGTTGGGCAGACTTGACCGACGGATCCAATCGACGGACCGTCGATTGATTGACGGCCCGTCAGTCCAATCCGTCGATCACTCCGACAGCAGTTAAGTCAGGGGTCTTTGGTCTTTTCCTATTTTGTTTAACCCCTAAGATACGTCGTTTAGACCCTAAATAATGAGATTTTAGTAAGTTTTAGCCTAGAAACATAACTAGAACTTACCTAAGTCAAATCATTAATCAAACTTAGAAAAATTAGAACGCTAAGAGGAGAAAAAGGTCAAGAACCCTAGTTCAAAAACGCAGCAAGGCTCCATCAGTTCCAACCCTGAAATCGAAAAGATTTCTCCGTGGAATTTGTCTCCAGGTATGTGGGATTTCACTAGTGGGTTCCTTTCACCCATTAGGTCCCTAGATTTCAGTCAGTTTCTTGATTCCCTTATTATGACTAGACCTAGGGTTTCTTGAATGTTAGAATTACTGGGTTCTTAGCTGTTAGAATGATCCAAATCAAACTAGTATGTTAATATTCAGTTTATTGCATGAATTCCAGAACCCTAACTATGTAGTTCTTTAGTTCTTGAATTACACATGCTAGGTCAGATATTTCAGTATTCAGTTATACATGCCTCAGTTTATGAATGCATCATTATCAGATTAATTGTTGCATTCTCAGTTTTGCATGTCCAGTTTTGAGCTATCCAGTAT
>JAJOOO010016149.1:0-15922 GCA_029582685.1 Solanum piurae
GTAACGGATAAAAAGGCCTTTTTGTCTAGCTTCATGACTATTTAATGAAAATGATTGTTAATATATATATATATATATATATATATATATATATATGAGCTTACTGTGAAATTTGGATTGGGCCTCGTCCAAAATATTTCCTTCCAGGAGCACAAGGCCATTGACTGCTTGGTGTACAGTAATCTCCCGGGCTACCTTGTTCTCTAAGGAAGCAGTAACCCCATGCGTATGGTCCATCAGGTGCTGAAGGCCATCCTCCTATATATCAATAAGTACATAATCAATTATATTAGATTTCAATTGAAAAGTTGAATGCATCAAATTCAAATCAACGTACCAGTAGTTTCATGGGAAGTTTGGGCAAGGAAAGCAGCAATTTCCCTTTTACGGGCTGTGATATCACCAGTAGTGCCAAAGCCAGGAAAAGACCCAGCAGCACTGATGAAGGCATTGTAACTATAGAAATTATTCTTTCCTTGACAAGCATTATCGTTGCGATGATTAAGCATCTGATCAAACATGGAATTTGAAATAACACCGCCTAAGTCCCCTAAAGGACCGCCAGGACACTGGCTCTGACAATTACCTGGACCACAATAGTCATTTGTATTACCACACCAGCCGAATTTGCTACAACAGAGTCCCGGGGCACAAAGCGCGCCTCCGGCCTGTGAACCACATTGCTCCGCCGAGGCGTTCAGCAAAAGGAGAGATAATAGTAAAGAAAAAATAGTGAATTCAGAAAGGCTCATTTTGATGTAGTAGTAAAATTAGTTGATGGGAAATAAGTTGTAAAATGAAAGGTATTTATAGTTAAGAAGAAGGAAGATGCCGTGATGGAGATCTAAGGTGAATTTGTCTATTAGTGGTTGCGACTTTGATTTGTGACAAAATGTAAGATAGTGTTGAATAAAATAGGCACAAAACACACAGTCCTCTGTCTTATCTAGAGTTAAATTCAGTGGAGTACGCTGACAGGTAACATGTAGTATTTACTGGCGGCTTTTAGCTTCTTATTTTATTTTCTCGTTCGTTTTTAATTATCATATTATATTTTTGAAAAATAATTTGATTATTATTTAAAGTATTATTAGATTGCATTTATTTGATATTTTTAAAATAAAATTTTAAATATTCAAAAAGTATATAGAAAGTACTATAGATTGTGATTTTTTTTAATTTTAATATTCTAAAAAAATGTTAATCAAAATTCATATTGTTGATTCTTAAAAAGAAAACTATGACAATTAAAAAAGACGGAGAAAATATTTTATTTTCATTAATTACTCTCTTCCCTCTGATGTATGCAATTATCGAGTACGAAGTTTAAGAATAAAGATTATAAAATATATGATCTAAATTAAGATAGATATCTATGTCATTATAAATAATCTAATTAAATATAAAATAATAAAATTAAATATAAAAAATACTTTTTAAAATATTTACTAGAAAAATATTACGTTAATTAATATAGAAGGATCATTTCATTTTGTCTTACTTTTTTTTTTAGTAAGTTGGAAAATGAATACCACTTTTTTATAAGTAATTCTTTTAATTAGATATTTTAAATAATATATATATATTTTTAGTTTAAATTTTGTTTAAAATCTTTTAAAAACTTTGTGCGGAGTTAAATTGAAATACATAAATTAAAATTAAGAGAATAATATATTTAAGTCAAATAAAAAAAAAAATGGCGGCTCTTATAATTATTCCAGATTTTTTCTTGACATGTATTTAACTAGTGTATAATATAATATATTTAAGACGTAGCTGCTGGATTTTTAGACAAAGTAATGTTAACGGCAGGTGTTTTTTAGGTTATCTTACTCCCAATGTGAAGGTATCAATTGTCATCTTTGAATTTTTTAGATATTTTTGACACGAGACAATATACTCCGTTAATTTTAATTTATTTATATTTATTTGATCTGATATGATATTTAATAAAGTAAAGAGAAAAATAATATTACTAACATTAAATTAAAATTATATAAACATATTAAATATCTTTTAATTTTATGATTTTAAATATACTATGCTATATAAAAAAATAGAATTAAATAATTATTAAAATAAAATTTAATTTTTATAAACGCATTAAAAAATAAAATTAAAATAAACAAATTAAAATAGAGAAATATAAAGACTATGGACGATGTGATATAGTATTCCCTCAGATGTAACGTGTCCTATTGTCCTTTAACGACGGCGGAATTTGGACTGACTTTTCAAATAAAAATTGCTCATATTTTAATTTTATACTCTCTCCCCTAATTTATACGATTCATTTTTATTTTAATCATACATAAAAGAAAATATATTATATTTTCATATTTAATAATAATTTAATATTAAAAAATCATTTTATCATTTATAAAATTATTCATCGTCAACATTTATCTCTTATTTAGACCATAAATTACCAAAATAAATAAATTCTTAAACTGTGTGTCAAATAAAATTATAATAACATAAAATAGGATGGAGAGAGTATCATGTTCTTTTAAATAGAGAACCTTAAATTTAATTTTAATAAAAAATAGAGTTCAATAAAAAAAAGAGGAGGATAACTTTAAACGATTATAAATACATTATTTATACAATAAGAATATATTTGACTCCTTCCGTTTAATTGAGAGGAAATTTCACAAATAACCATTAAAATAAATTTAATTATTCTCTATAGATATAATTTGCTAATTACAATTCGTAGCTACATATTAGAGAGATGAGAGAAGCGAGTGAGATTGGGAGAGGAAGGAGAGAGGCGAGCAAGAGAGGGCAGAGAGTGGAGATAGACGAATTATATTTGTATACCTGCATATATATATATATATATATATATATATCTATAAATTAGTATGTATATGTATCAATGAATACAATAGTATACAATTTGTATCAATGAATAAATAGTATACAATCATATCAGTTTGTTTTTGTATGTATAATTTATTATCATCATTTGTATCAATGGTTGTATCAATGAATATATTGTTATCTCATGTATTCAGGTTAGTCAAAAATACAAAAACAGAAGAAGATGAAATAGACAGAATGATTTATAATCGAGTCCATAGAAATCACTGTGTTTCCTTAAGAAATTTAATCCCCTCACTGTACCCGAGGTTGCAAATTAATTCCTCCCAAGATAAAACGGATTAACCTGTTAAAGGAGTAGCGGTACCTTAAACTTCAATAACTTCAGCGAACGCAAGAACAACAACAAGAGCACACACAAACTCAGTCGATCGACAATTTTGTTTATGTAAAAAAATGTATGTAGAGAGGAAAAATTTTCAGTGTTGAAAAACGGAAAAAACATCTCTATTTATAGCCATTTACAACAAGGAACGCGTCTGTTCAGACTTGTATTTTCCAGAACATTTTGTCTTTTGGGACAAATAAAGACTTTTCGGAAGGAACATGTCCCTTCAGAACGTCATTACCGTTGCACGTGAATTTCAAATAAATTTCGTTGCGCCAAATTAATTATGTTATTTAACTAACATTCTGAATTAATTTATAAGAGAAAAGAAATGAATTAACAAGATTGATTAAATAAATTTTGTCCAAAAATATTATCAATCAATCATTTGCCAAATCCAAATCCAAATCCGAAGCCGAAGCCGAGGCCGAGCGAGCGACGACGACGGCGCGAGGGGCGACCTTCTTCTTAACCCTTTAAGAACTAAAGGAAGTGTTTCCTAATATAAGGACAACAATTTCCTTTCTTCTACCAATATGATAAAAATGACTTTTCATTTGCACTTTGCAATGACTTTTCATTTTCCCTCCAAAATTGGTTCCACCACTTTCATTGGTTCTTCCACTTTCCATTTTCTTTTTTTATTTCCCAATCACACCTTGCTAAACCCAACAATCCCCCACATGAATGGGGAATGACTATAGTTAAAACATATGCATGAAAAACTTGTGTCTTGTAAGTAAGGGTTAATCGCATCTGGATAAGTAGGTTTCACTTTGAACTTTCCGTAGTGAACTATATCGGATATACTCGGTCAATCAGTAGATTTGATATCTTTGAACCGTCGAGCTTTGGTGTATACCTAGACAACATAAGTCACAGAATCAACCCTTGAACTGTTTTTGGTTCTCATTGTTTTGTTCGTTTAAGCTATTAACACATCTCGGTTAATAAGTGCTTAGAGAACTGGCCTTACCGGATTCTTCTTGAAGCGGCTTACACTTCACACTTACATAGGTGATTTCTAAATGTGTTATCCCATAGATACACTATTTGATATACCATGTATCAAACTTTGAAACTATTAAAAAAGTCCTTATGCCTTTATCCTGGTTACTGAACATTGTCTCATCATGAGAATGGACATAAAATAATTTTTGACAATGTTGAACCGTTATCTATGACTTTGTTTTATCTCCTTGAACCAAGATCTTGGGATCTCCAGTCTTCTAGGTAGAGTTACCGCCACGATGACTTGTTTTCGGCCATAGTCCTATTCTCGTCGATGATCTCTCAACTCCCTCTCTAGTTAGGCCTTTTGTAAGTGGATCCGACACATTATCCTTTGACTTTACATAGTCAATTGTGATAATTCCACTAGAGAGTAGTTGTCTAACAGAGTTATGTCTTCGTCTTATGTGACGAGACTTTCCGTTATACATAACGCTTCCAACCCTTCCTATGCAGCTTGACTATCGCAGTGTATGCATATAGGGGCCATTGGTTTAGGCCAAAACAGAATATCTTCTAAGAAATTCTGGAGCCATTCAGCTTCTTCACCTGCCTTGTCTGGCGATGAATTCAGACTCCATTGTAGAGCGAACTATACATGTTTGTTTGGATGATTTCCAAGATATTGCTCCTCCACCAATAATGAAAACATATCCACTCGTGGATTTTGTTTCAGTTGACCCAGTAATCCAATTTGCATCACTATATCCTTCAAGAACTGTTGTATATTTGTTGTAATGCAAAGCATAGTTTTGAGTGTCTTCTAAGTACCCCAAAACTCTCTTCATTGCCAATCAATGATTTTGATTGGGATTACTTGTGTATCGACTCAGTTTACTTATAGCGTAGGCTATGTCTGGTCATGTACAATTCATGATATACATCAAACTTCCCAATACTCTGCATAATCCAATTGAGACTGACTTTCACCTTTATTCTTAGCAAGATTAAGGTACACATCAATTGGGGTCTTTGCCTTTTTGAAATTCAAATACTTGAACTTTTCAAGTACTTTTTGAATATAATGAGATTGAGACAATGCTAGATCGTTAGGAGTTTTGTGAATCTTTATTACCAATATCAAATCGGCTACTCCTAGATCTTTCATATCAAACTTACTAGCAAGCATACGCTTAGTAGCTTTTACATTGGCAATGTCCTTGCTCATTATCAGCATGTCATCCACATATAGGCATACAATGACTTCCTGATCCGGAGTGTCTTAATGTGAAATTTGAATTGGGCCTCGTCCGAAATATTTCCTTCCAGGAGCACAAGGCCATTGACTACTTGGTGTATAGTAGTCGCCCGGGCTACCTTGTTCTCTAAGGAAGCAGTAACCCCATGCATATGGTCAATCTGGTGCCGTCGGCCATCCTCCTAACAATGCATAATTCAACAAATTTACGTATTTTTTAGATTCATGATAAAATTATAATTGTTCGATCTAAATATTGAATTCATCAAATTTAAATTGACATATATACCAGTAGTTTCATGGGAGGTTTGGGTAAAGAAAGCAACAATTTCCCTTTTATGGGTAGTGGTATCACTGGTGGTGCAATAGCCAGAAAAAGACTTAGCAGTAGTGATAAAGGCATTGTAACTATAGAAATTATTTTTTCCTTGACAAGCATTATCGTTGCGCTGATTAAATATTTGATCAAACATGGAATTTGAGATGACACCGCCAAGGTCCCCAGTAGAACTGGGGCTGTCACGAGACTGGCTCTGGCAATTGCCGGGAGCACAATGGGCATCAGTGTAACCACACCAGCCAAATTTGCTACAACAAAGTCCTGCGGCACAAAGCGAACCTCCTGCCTGCACACCACATTGCTCTGCCGAGGCAGTCAACAAAAGTAGAGAAAATAGTAAAGAAAAAATTATTCAAAATGTTTAATTTTAGTGTTGTAGGAAAAGGTCATGATGGGGAACAAGCGGTAAAGTTAAAGGTGTTTATAGCCAAAAATAATATCTTAGATCGTCATTTGAATTTTTTTCACAAACAGTCACTCAATTTTGACGGAGCAGACATGGCTGAATCGTTAGTGGGTGTGACTTATGGGGGGGGGATGTGTTGGGTTTTAAAAGGTGTGAATGGAAAATGAAGAATTGCGACTTTTATGAAAAGTTGTGACTTTTATGAAAAGTTATGATTTTGATGAAAGGTTGTGACCTTTTCGAAAGATTGTGAATTTTCCAAAGGTTTGTGACCTTTCCGGTAAGGCACAATAAGAACCTTTTCACACTACCCTTTATTTTCTATAAATTGAGGGATTTCCTCTCATTTTAGTTAGAACGTATTTTTTTGGACTTCTTTTACTACAACTAAATCTAGTATTCTAAGTGTACTTTACTGTCGTTGAGTGGTTCGCTGACACCGTGGTTTTAGATACCGATACACCGGTGAGTAAGATCGTTCTATCCTGGGAGGATATATTCCATTAACCTCGGGTACTTGAGGGGAATAATTTCCTTAAGGGGACATTGTGCATTCAGTGGACTCGATTTTCTTTCTTTGAGAAAAATATTTTTATATTATTTCTAATATGTTTCTGATTTTATTTTCTCTACTAGTTTTAATTTTTTAGATTGAAAATACTCTTTAAACTTTGTTGTTTCTTACCGAGTTCTTCAAAGTTTTGTTCTAAGTATATATCTTAGGAATACAAGATGAACAACAATCTTAAGGAAATTATTTTACAGGTAGTATTTCTTATATTCTACTGATTGAGAGAAATAAATCATGGAAGTAGAAGAGTAATGCATTACTTCTCCAGAATTCGGTGCCTTGTTTAGAAAGGTCAAAGTGAGAATGTACTAGAAAAAATTGTGGTATTCCGGTTAAAGATTACACAAGTAACCTTCTTATTATTTATCTAAGGAGGAAAATAGTTTCTAAAAATTTAACTATTTTGACATTTATCATGTGTGTCTTTGAAAAAAGATCTGCAAAACATATGTTTTTGAATGAATTTTCCTTGGCAAATAGTGTTGCCTTTAAAATTCTTTAGTTTGCAGAATGAGATATCCATATTTTTATTTGATAAAATAGTATGTCAAAATGTTATAGTTGTAAGACTATTTGATAAGGAAAGCATTTCTATGTGACAATCTAAGAATATGTTTTATTCTGTTTGGAGAAAAAAAACCTTTGTAGTTTTGTACTCCGTGTGAAATTTGATTGTGTCTGATTGTTGTAGACTGAAAACTTTTGTAGTTTTCTACTCTGGATAAATTGGACTATGCAATTGGTTTGAAGAATATAAAAACTTCACCTAATAAGTCAAGGTTGTACTTTTGGTTTTCTACAAACTTCATTGTTAAATAGAAAAAATTGTACAAAGATTTTGTCTTTATTATTATTAGTATTCTAAATACTAAGTTGTATGTCTAATTGTGATAGAAGAAAGACCAGTGACTTAAAGTGTGTGATTTTGTGTCTGCAATAGGTGCCTCTATGGAATGAACTTTGACACTATGTAAAGATTGTCAAAGAGAATTGAAGCATTATAATTCTTTCGTAGAATAATATTTCCAAAAGAGGTTTCATGTTGCCAATGACATTTTGAGAGTCTGGGAAAATATGTGGAAAAATTATTTTCAACTACTTGAAAAATATTTTTGAGATCATATTTAAAATGTGGGGGTTCTTTGCTTATGATAAAGATAAAATTTGACTTGGTGTCTAATTTAATTTTGGAGCACAAGATATGAAATTTAATGATACTGTTGTATTATGTTAGACCCACAAAATTCTTGGAGTATATTTGATATTGTGGTTGATGAGTTTCTCTTTTACTAGTATATGGTATAACTAGTATGAAACTACCAAATTATATGTATACTTGTTCAAAATGATTGAGTTCTTTTATGAAAAAGTCACTTAAAATGTTGTGATTTTTCATGAAAAAATATGTCTATTAAATATAACTATTTGTATAGACATGAATATTGGTGAATAGTCATTTGTCATGTTTTGTAAAAGAAGCATTTGGACTATATTGCCTTTATTGGATCTGATGAAACTTTATTCATGGGTAGTTCTATAACAATCAAATTGAAAGTTATGGAAAGGTCCTTTCGAAAAGGACATTAGACAAGGTGA
The DNA here is from genome assembly GCA_029582685.1 of Solanum piurae. Lineage (NCBI taxonomy): Eukaryota > Viridiplantae > Streptophyta > Magnoliopsida > Solanales > Solanaceae > Solanum > Solanum piurae. The sequence goes on from JAJOOO010016149.1 coordinate 8,337, forward strand.
TGACTCTAAACAATGTTTGTATCACACGAAATTGTAAGAAATAGGAACAAATATTTGTGAGAAAAAGCTATCTCGCGGAGAGCTTTTCAAACTCAATATTTTTATTTGTTTGTACTTCCTTGAGTCAAACTGTTTGTGACATGAACACTTGGGACATGTCAATTACAAAACCTTGTAAGGAAAGCTGATCAACTTAGAAGTTTTGTCTAACTTTGAGAGCAATAAATTAAAATGTCAAGTTTGTGTGAAATCTAAGTATGCTGAGCATTCTTATTAATCTGTTGAAAGGAATTCTAATTCCTTAAGAGTTGATTTACACTGACATTTGTGATATGAAGTCCACACTATCTCGTGGTGGGAAAAAGTATCTTATAACTTTTATTGACAATTGCATTAGAAACGACTATGTCTATTTGCTGAATGGTAAGGATAAATCAATATAAATGTCTAGACAATATAATATTAAAGTGGAAAATCAGTTGGGAAAAAAATAAGAAGTGATAGGGATGAAGAATATAAATCTCATTTTGCAGAAATACGTTTGGAAAATGGATTTATCCATCAAACTACTGTCCTATTCACCTAAATCTAATGGAATTGCAAAATGAAAAAAAACCGAACTTTGAAGAAAATGATGGCTGCATTACTTATAAGTTCAGGTTTACCACAAGATTTGTGTGGAGGAGCTATCCTTACTGCAAAAGGGAACAACAAAAAGTTTTGTCTTTTCAGAAAAAAAACAATTTTGTTTGTTCAGGACACAATCTATTCCATATGAGAAATGGAAAGGAAGGAAATCCAACTTGAAATACTTCAAAGTGTGGGAGTGTCTAGTCAAAGTCCAAGTTCCTATTCCTAAAAGGATTAAAATAGGACCTATGATTGTGGACTGTAAAATTAGACTTGAGTAGCCTAGTGAAGGGTCTTGGAAAGAATAAAAAAGAGAATGTACTTAATAAAGAGATTCAGAGGCGTAGTAAATGTCTAAGGACATCTACTTCATTCGAATGTGATTTTGTAACCTTTCTTGTGTCTTCTGTAGACTCATCCTTCTGAAAAGATGGTGTCAATAGTGAGATTGATGCAATCTTGAGCAACCATATTGAAATTTAATTGATCTCCTTCCAGAAAATAAACCTCTGGGTTCAAAGTGAATCTTCAGAAGGAAAATGAAAGTTGATGGAACTATTGACAAATACAAAGCAAGACTTTTTGTCAAAGATTGTAGACAAAAATAAGGTCTTGATTTTATTGACACATACTCAACAGTAACTAGAATTACATTCATTCAGATGTTAATTGCATTAGTTGCAGTATATGACCTCCAAATTCATAAAATGAATGTGAAAAACAATTTTCTTAAATAGAGAATTGGAGAAAGAAATTTACATGGAACATCCCAAGGGTTTTGTGGTTTCTGGTAAAGAAAAGAAAGTGTGTGAACTTGTTAAGTCACTTTAGTCCAAATAATGACATAAGAAATTTGACCAAACCATGTTGGCAAATGGATTTAAGAATAATGAAAGTGATAAATGTGTTTACATTGAAATCACAAGGTCATTGTTTGTTTGTATATTAGTGATATGTTGATCATCAATAGAGACACTAATGACATAAATGCTACTAAACGTATGCTAGAAAGCAAGTTTGATATGAAAAATATTGGAGTTTCTGATGCGATCTTAGGTATAAGAATCCTTAGAACTCCATAATGTTTAGCATTGTCACGGTCTCACTGCATTGAAAAGTCACTTGACTAGTTGAAATGTTTGAATTTCAATATTGTCAAGTCTCCAATAAATGTGAGCTTTGCATTTCAAAAGAGTGAAGGCGAAAGTGACTCACAATTGGATTGTGCTAGAGTATTGGGAAGTATGATGTATATCACGAAGTGTGCGTGATCAGATATAACATGTACTATTAATGAATTGAGTCGGTTCATGAGTGATTCCAATCGAACTCATTGGATGACAATGAAAAGAGTTTTGGGGTATTTAAGAAATACTCAAAACTATGTCTTGCATTATAACAATATCTAGCAGAATTGAAAGGATATATTGATGCAAATTGAATCACTGGACAAATGTAGTAAAACCCACGAGTGGATATGTATTATTTACTCTTGGTAGAGGAGCAGTCTCTTGGAAATCTTCCAAAAAAGACATGTATCGGTAGCTCTCCAATGATCTCTGAGCTAGGTGCTCTAGATAAGGTCGGTGAATGAGTTGAAAGACTCCGGAATTTCTTGATAGATATTCTTTTATGGCCCAAACCTTTGGCATCAGTATGCATACACTTTGATAGTCAAGATGCAATAGGTAGGGCATGGAGCATGTTGTATAACGGAAAGTCTCGTCATATAAGACATAGACATAATGCCGTTAGAAAACTACTCTCTAGTGGAATTATCAGAATTGACTATGTGGAGTCAAAGGATAATGTGTCGGATCCACTTACAAAAGGCATAACTAGAGAGAAAGTTGAAAGATCATCTAAGGGAATGAATTTACGGCTTAGGACAAGTCATCATGGAGGTAACTCTACCTAGCAGACTGGAGATCCCAAGAGCTAGGTTCAAGGAGAAAAACAAAGTTGTGACTAACGGTTCGGCATTGTCAACCAACTCAATCCATTTTCATGATGAAGACAATTCTCTGGAACAAGGATACAACATTAAGGCTTGTTAATGAGTTAATAAAGCTTACTATTTTTAATGATTTGCTAAGTTTGGCAGATTTGACCAAATAGTGTATCTACGCGATAACACGATTATAAATCACCTATGTGAGTGCGAAGTGTAAGCCGCTTTAAAGAGAATTATTGTCAAAAACCTATTCTCTATACACTCATGAAACCAGGAGGTGTTCATGGCTGAAATGAACACAACCGTAAGAACTATAAATGGTAAAGGGTTAATTGTGTGACATATGGCTATCTAGGTATACACTAAAGCTCGACGGTTCAAAGATATCGCATCTATCGATTGACCGAGTATATCCGACATATGTTCACTACGGAAAGTCCAAGGGGAAATCTACTTATCAGATGCAATTAATTCTTGCTTGTAAAGTACACATACTTGTCCGTTTCTTTGTCTTGGAGTCATTCCCTATTCATGCGGGGGATTGTTGGGTTTTAAAAGGTGTGAATGGAAAATGAAGAGTTGTGACTTTTATGAAAAGTTGTGACTTTTATGAAAAGTTGTGACTTTTATGAAAAGTTATGATTTTGATGAAAGGTTGTGACTTTTTCAAAGGTTTGTGACCTTTTCGGTAAGGCACAATAAGAACCTTTCCACACTACCCTTTGTTTTCTATAAATTGAGGGATTTTTTCTCATTTTAGTTAGAACGATTTTTTCTGGACTTCTTCTACTACTACTAAATCTAGTATTCTAAGTGTACTTTACTGCCGTTGAGTGGTTCGCTGACACCGTAGTTTTAGGTACCGATACACTGGTGAGTAAGATCGTTCTATGCTGGGAGGATATATTCCATTAACCTAGGGCACTTGAGGGGAATAATTTTCTTAAGGGGACACTGTGCATTCAGTGGGCTCGATTTTCTTTCTTTGAGAAAAATATTTTTATATTATTTCTAATCTGTTTCTGATTCTATTTTCTCTACTAGTTTTAATTTTCTAGTTTGAAAATACTCTTTAAACTTTGTTGTTTCTTATCGAGTTCCTCAAAGGTTTGTTCTAAGTATCTTAGGAATACAAGATGAACAACATGATGGACTTTAATTTGTGACAAAAATCAAATGTTTAGGTGGCGGCTCTTCTCTTCTTTAAGTTTATTTTATTTATTTTCATTAGTTATTATCTCAATTCACAGCTGGTGATGATATTTTACTTGTATGAAATTTAAGAATAATTTTTTTATATAAAATATATTATCTAAAATGAGTTATAAATATTTATGTAGCTAAGAGTCTATTTAGATTGATTTTTTATTTATAAGTCAAAAGTTGTTAATTTATGACTTTTGACTTATTTTTATAATTTAAATTAAAATCAAGTGTTTAAAAACACTTAAAATAAACTAATCGAAACATGCTCTAAAAATATAATAAAAAATTTTAAAACTAAAATTATTAGTATTAAATATAATTGTTTTAAGAGATTAGCTAATACAAAAGTTACATAAATTAATATAAGGATGATTTTAATTTATTTGTCTTACTTTTTTTTCACACTCCTTCGAAAAAAGATATCACTTTTTATTTGATAAATTCCTTAAACCCAATATCGTAAATGATATTTTTAAGATGACACAATTTTAAAAACATTTTGTTTTAAAATTACAAATTATTTTTGAAATATTTTCTTAAGAGGCGGCTCTTAACGCTATTTACAAACATTACTTAAATTTTAAATATATATTTTAGACTTTTTTGTGTTTGTTTGGTAATCAGCTAACATCACTACTTTGACAAGCCTCGAGGATAACATAAAATTTGGACTTTGATTTTTCAAATAAAGTTTTACCTATTAAAATAGGAGAAATTACATAATTAAATATACTTCACCATCGATATCTCTCTCTCACACACATATATATAGTTTTAAAACATTATGTATCTTACCACTAATCAAGAATTCCCATCATATATTATATTGAAGAAGATACACCCGAATACATGTATTTTTGCTATCAGATACACTAAAATAGGGAGAGAGGCAAGCGAGATGAAAAAGAGGCGAACAAAATTTGTTATGTATTCCAGATACATGCAAGATACATGTATCTAGTGTGATTCACATGTATCTGGTGTTGAGGTGTGTGACCGTCTCATCTTATAAGAAACACGTGTATATAGTGTGATTTGCATGCATATGGTGTTGAAGTGTGTCGTCTCAACTATTAGAGAGAATATTAGTTAATTATATTCTCAACATCTGGATACCATTTACATAGGAGAGTGGCAAGCGAGATGGGAGGAAGACGAGCAAGATTTGTTATGTATCCAGATACATGCGAATTCACTTGGATGCAATATATCTAGAACAAATTACACATAATTTTCATCCATGGATCTAGATGTATCTAAACGTATATCTAGATGCACCAAAATCTGGTAAGATTAGTAATATTGCAAACTAGAGTGTATCTAAAGCCTCATTTGCTTGCACTTAATGGATGTCTAAATCTGAATGGTTCCAACATTAGGTCATTAAATGTATTTTTTTTACTTAAAAATCTCTATGAGTCTAAAAGGATCTGAATGAACCACATTTGTGACAAAGTCTTATTCTCATTCAAACTCTTTTTAAAACAGTTTTATTTTAAGAAAAAAAAAAAATTTGTACTCCATATATTTTTCTTCAAAAAATATTCAAGCTTGTCTCATTCTCCAATTTTATTAGTTATCAAAATTATTTCCATTACACTTTTAATTTTTTTTTCTTGCTACTTGTTTATTTAAGAATTGATAAAATTTATTACAAAATTTTTATTTGATTAAAGTGCAAAACAACTTTTCATACATAATGCTTGTGGAAATATCCGAGGTCGATATGAAGGCGACTTCATTGCGAAATATGTATCGCAGATAAAAGTCCTTATTTACCATTAAACGAGGTAATAATTAATCAGACAACAAACAGATGATGTATGGTTACATAGAATCGGCTAAGAGTCAGAAATGCATCTGGTTGCCGCAATCAAGATTGTCACCTGGGCTAACTCCAAACATTCCACAATACCTCATGTAAAACCCAATTCGATCTTGGAACCTATCGTCATTACCATGACCACATTCCACACCACCATTGATGATGTTTGTGATGACACCGAATCCAGGGATGCGATTGGCTGCTTGGTCAGCACCAGATGGTTGCCAACTTCCGATGAAGACATTGTGGCAAGAAGGCTTTGGGTATTGAGGGGTCATCCAGAACCAGATTGCTGATTTGAATGAGATCACTGGGTTCGTGGCCACTAAATATGGTTTGCTCAATAGGTCCTTATTGATGGTATGTCCAAATGGCCCATAGTTGAGGTTGCTGTGTTTGATTAATGTCAAAATACACATAATTAGACCCTACAAGTTCATCACATATTAAAACGTACAAGTTATACTTCTCTTTTTGTTGATTAGTTAAAAATTAGGATACCTCCGTATGATTAATTGTTAACCTATAAAACTAGAAGATTACCTTGTAAGTTGGATGGGGCCTCGTCCGAAATATTTCTTGCCAGGAACACAAGGCCATTGACTACTTTGTATACAGTAATCTCCCGGGCTATTTCCTTCTCTAAGGAAGCAGTAACCCCACGCGTATGGTCCATCTGGTGCTGTAGGCCATCCTCCTATACATCAACGGGTACATAATCAATTATATATTTTTAGATTCACATAATTGTTTGATCTAAAAGTTGAATTCATCAAATTTAAATTGACGTACATACCAGTAGTTTCATGGGAAGTTTGGGCAAAGAAAGCAGAAATTTCTCTTTTACGGGTAGTGATATCACCAGTGGTGCCAAAGCCAGGATAAGACCTGGCCGCAGTGATAAAGGCATTGTAACTGTAGAAATTATTCTTTCCTTGGCAGACGTTATTGTTGCGATGCTTAAGCATCTGATCAAATATGGATTTTGAGATGATACTGCCGAGCTGGTCCCCAAGAGGACCAGGATCAGTGGTAGGTAGTTTCGGAGAGGGGCCAGAAGGACACTGGTTCTGGCAATTGTCAGGACCACAATAAGTATCAGTGTTACCACACCAGCCAAATTTGCTGCAACAGAGTCCTGAGGCACAAATTGCGCCTCTGGCCTGTGAACCACATTGCTCCGCCGAGGCAATCAGCAAAAGGAGAGAAAATAGTAAAGAAAGAGTAGTGAATATAGGAAGCCTCGTTTTAATGAAGTAGTAAAATGTGATGGGAAAGAAAGTTGTAAAGTTAAAGGAATTTATAGGCAAGGAGTGAGATGGCTGAATTCTCTATGAGTGGTTCTGAGGGATCAGTGACTTATAGTGACAAAAACGATGGTCCTCTGTCTTCTCCATAATTTAAGCCCGTAGAGCACGCTGAAAGGTAAATCAGTATTTAGTGGCGGCTTTTATGTTTTTAATATTTTCATAGCCATAAATCATTTTATTAAAAATATGGAGAACTTTCAAAAATGACTATAGTTTGGACTTAATTCGAGAACTATAGCTATAGTTTGCTTAATTATGAATTATAGCTACATGTTTGGGGAGGAGAGAGGTGAGCGAGACTGGGAGAGAGAGGAGAGAGGTGAGAGAGGTTGAATACTTGTTGTATTCGTTGTATCACGAATATAATTGATACAACTGATTTGTATCAAAATGATTAATATAATTGTATAAAAAAATATTGTATTTAGCTACATATTAGGAGGAGAGAGGCGAGATCGAGAGAGAGAGAGGAGAGAGGATGAATACATGTTGTATTCATTATATCACGAATACAATTGATACAACATATATATATATATATATATATATTGTGAAATTGTGAGTTGTTCCAGTTGGAGCTATAACTTTGAGCTTCAAGTTCCTTTGAGTTTGTCCTCTATCACTAACTGCTTTCCTTTCCCCACAAACATAAGCTGTGAGA
>JAJOOO010016150.1:0-10075 GCA_029582685.1 Solanum piurae
TCTCTTCTCCTTGTCTGAGGCTTCTTGTGGAGGTTTGTGAGGTAGCTGCTTGTCATTTCAGCGGACCTTCTTACTCCTATGTATGATCTTGTTCTATTCTAGAAACAATGTCATTTTAGACTTGTGTTTTCTTTTGAATAAATTGTAATACTTTAGAGGCTTGTACACGTGACAACCAGATTTTGGGGGGTATTTTTGAGTTGATTATAAAATTTCCGCATTTTTATATTGTAATGGTTGAGTTTTAGGCTGACTTGTCTTGGTGGGATAAGACGAGTGCCATCATGTCCATTTTTGGGTCGTGACAGGTTACTACTCATGTATGATTAATTTAGTATTTATTCATGATATTATGAAGAATTTATGTGAATTCCTTGTCTAACCCTAATTTTATAAGTATGTGGGTTTAGATGTTTTTATGAGAAATTGATGGTTCTTGATAGATTTTCTTGAGTTATCACCATGTATAGAACTTATCCAAGAATGGGAATATGAAATCATGAATTTAACTAGGCTTATGCATGTATTATAGAATATGAATTGAATAATTAGGATTGGGACTCTATGATGAATTATGCTTAGAATTATCTATGATTAAGACTTATGAATCATGTGTATTGTGATCTAGACTAGTATGTTGATTGTGCTCGTTAGAATAGAATATCTTGATATTGAGTCTTATGATTCCTTCATGGATAGTTGAATTATGTAGCTGGGGATGGTAGATCCCATGGTAGCTTGGGATTGAGGAATTAATCTCTCCTAAGGTTAGCTTGAACTAGCATTGGTAGGATGCTTTTCATGGTAGCTTGCATTAGTATAGGAATGGTAGCCTAGGATTGAGGATCTATACTCTCTTATGGGTAGCTTGAACTAGCATTGTTAGAATGCATTTCATGGTAGCTTGACTTGGTTAGGCCAAGACCATTTCATGGTAGCTTAGGATTGGGACATCATACTCTTCTAAGGATAGCTTAGGGTTGAGGATTCACACAGCCCTAAGGATAGCTTGCATCTTATTGAATGGTTGCATGGTGGCTAGGTTGGTATACTTGTATCCTTTCTTTGATAGCTTGGATTGTATGGTAGGATGTTTTCCATGGTGGTTAGGTTTAGCATGATAGTATGCTATACTTTGATAGTCTAGAATGATAAATAGTTAGCATTGAGTAAGATAGCCTAAAGGAGTACTTAGTGTGAGTAGTAGTATGGGATGCCATTCATACATGACACAAGTATGATTTGAAGCTACTTATGAAGTGTCATCTTATGTGATGTATGCATAGCTTGGAGTGTTGCTATTGTGCCTTCTATTATATGAATTGACTTAAGATGATAGTTCCTTGTCAATATGAAAGTAGGTCAATAGTGACACTTAGAAATGGTGAATATGAAAAAGGTGACCTTAAGGATATGCTTAGTGTGTGTGACATTATGGGATGCCCCACAAGCATGGCACATGTGTACCTTGAGGTTACTTAGGGGTATAGTGCTTTTATGACATGGAAACCTAGGTCTTGACTATGAAGGTGGGCTATGACCAAGAATGACCAAAGAGAGGTACTTAGCTTGGATAGTATTATGGGATGCTATCTTTGCATTGCACAAGTATACTTGGAGGTGGCTTGTGAAGTAGTCCTCTTGAGTATGAAGGATTAATAGTTGAAGTATGCAATTATGAATGTCTTATGTTAACTTGCTATGATATGATGCTTATGTTGGAATTTATGATATAGTTATGTTATTGTCTCTTATGCTTATGTCTTATGTTGACTAACCATTTGAGATGCTTTATGATGTTGTGCTACCTTTCATACTTGGTACATTTTGTACTAACGCATATTGCCTACATTCTAATCAAATGTAGGATCTTGGGAGATTGAGTTGCCTGGAGGCTGGATTCCTAAGTCCAAGAAGATTGAAGATTGGTGAGTCCTCATAGCTTCGAGGACAAACCCCTTATGTTTCATTTATGTCTTTTCTTATGTTTTAGATTTTATGTGGGATGCGTCCCAAGTATTTTATTCATGTTATTCATAGATGGTTTGAGACAAAGATATTAGAAAGACTTCCGCCTTTATGAAATGCTTTTCGAGTTTATGTTTAAAGAAAGTTTTAAATGTCCCTACTTTTCTACAATCCTATGTTATGTTCATGCTAAGGGCTTGTATGCGACCCCTTCGGGGTCAAGTACGCCGTGTTACGACTAGGGAGTGCTCTCGGGTCGTGAAAAACTTGGTATCAAAGCATAAGGTTTTGGTATAACTTTTAGGATGTCTCAAACCACGTCTAATAGAGTCTTATTCATCGGTGTGAATTGCGACACATCTATGAATAGGAGGCTATGGGATGCTTAGGAAAAGTCTCACTTCTTCATTCTCTTAGTCGTGCCATAGAGTTTGGCTTTAATAGGCCCTTTTCTAATCCGTGCCTTTGGTTGTTTCAGGGTATGGCTAATACTAGGGAAAATGCTAGGAGGGAAGGAGAAGACAATGGGGACCAATAGATCCCTCCCCAAGTTCCAAATCAAGTTGCTCCAATTGGGAATGTCACAATAGCGGAGTTTAGGGCTTCTGTGCAATTGTTGGGTCAAGCCTTGACGGCATTGATGAGTCCACAGATTGGACTCATTTAGGGCTATATTTTAATAGGAATTGTATCCTCAAATGCTTATTTTATCTCAATATCTGATGAAAACCCTTTAGTTTCAGGTATTTGAAGTTTGAAGCAAAGCATGGATACTACTTCGCAAAAAGGAACAAAAAGGCTGAAAAGAACAAGAAAATGAAGGCCTGAGGATCGCCGAGTTCACTTGGTGAATCACTGAAGGGTCTCACTTTGCCTTTTGTTCCTGTGTGTTGATCCCTGAAGGAAAGGACCAAGTTAGCGGAAAAAGAGAGCAGTCGGTGCATCGCCGAGAAGGTCTGTGAAGTAGTACTATGTCGCCCAAGGACCCAGAGTACGACGATGCCGAAGGACGATGCAAGACGGAGATGAACTACACCAAACGGTGAATCGCCGAGTTGATTGGAGATTCCGACTAATGTCCCGAACGATCCACTGCACCACATATTTTTGAAAACTATAAATACTCGTTGAGAGATATAGCTTAAAATAAGTTTTAGCATTACATTTTTAGTATCAAATTTTAGACAATATAATTTTTAGTACTTTTTTACTCTCAAGTTTGGAGAGGGTTTTTGGGAGACTTGAAGAAAGGAGTTCATCTTCCTCAAGTTGGAAGTGGGTCTTCTCCATTCTTCTTCCTTTGCTTAAATCAAGGTTTAATTTCTTATAACCATTTGATTTTACTATCATTTTAGGTGTATTTTGTTGTTTCTTGATGTGTGGATAAAAATCCCCATTCTTGGGTTGTGATTTAGCAAATATATGTTGATATTATTGTTGGGTCTTGCTTGCTGATAGGTTAGATGTATTTTAATGGTAATTTCACCTAGTGGTTGTGGTTTAATTTAATGGGTTTGTAGTTGCAAATACAAAGCCACTCATGTGTTTTCGACTTGCTTGAGAGGGAGATCGCGAAACCAAGACCACTAGACTGATGGCCTAAAGAGTGGGTCGACATGAGGTTCAGCCCGAGAAGGTGAGCCCTAGTCCCATATCCTAACACTCAGCTTGAGAGAGTGTGTTCGGTAAGGCGTAGGCTGGTCTTCATGTGGCAAATGAGTGTCCGAGAGGAACACATTTGAAACGGGGTAAGTTGCCCGAGAGAAAACTTATTTCCATCTAAAGCTTAGCCTAGTCACTATTATCTTGCAAATTTCCTATCGAAAGCATTTACCCAACCATTTATCTAAACTTGCATTGCGGTCACACCCCAAGAAATCTTCCCCATACTTGATTTTCTTGTTATTTTAGTTGTTTTTACTTACTTGTGACAAAACACCCAAATTGATATTTGACACTTTTTTGTCCCCCTTCAATTTACAATGTTTTTAATCCTTAATGTCTTTAGCTACGACTAGTTAGAACTAGATTTTATTTTTCTATTAATTCTCAAGACCGCTCCCTTGGGACACGACCCCAACCCTTGGTTGGGTTACTATATTATCGACGATCGTAGACACTCGAACCGTAGTTAGTGTCGTTGGTCACGATAAGCATCAAAATGGCGCTACTGCCGAGGAGTGGTGTTACTTGAAAATATTTAGATTAGTAAATTTTTTGTTCTTCTTAGTTGTAATTTACTAACCTTAGTTTTAGTTTTGTCTTCTTTAAATTTATTGGTGTAGGTAGGTTCCCCAAAGATGGACGTTGGGAATGGTGGTAACTCAGCTGAGTCGAGCCAAGAAGTCAAGAGAGACTTTGAGTTAACTGCACTGGTAACTCAACTGAATGAGTTTGACACCAGAATAATAGAGGTGGAAAACCAGTGCAAGAGTCCCAGGAGGTACATACCTCCTCATGAGAGGAAGCAGTCTAGAGACAGGGAGAACAATAGTGTCGAGGACACACTCCATATCATTCTCCAAAAAGTCACCGAACAAGATCGACTGTTGGAAGAGATGACGGAGAGTATTGCAGTGTTGAATCAAATGGTGGGCTCACACTCTAGATCGATCCAACTGATCAGGACACTCCTGAACTATGTGGTGCCTCCTCTTCACTCAAATGAACTATTGGGGTTGTCCAGTAACACAAAGACCAACCCAACCAATGGTGAGAGAGTAAGTACTCGCGTCGTGCCACGACGTTAAATAAGGTGCTTCTTGGGAGGCAACCCAAGATTTTAAATGATTTAACTTATTTCTATGAATAATGGTGTATTAGTGATGCAGGTTTGAATGAGGAAAGTGGTGAAAAATAGAGATTGGGAAGAAAATGGTCAGTCAGCGGACCGCCTAACAGGCCGGCGTGCCCGACCTGACCCGCCGTTTGGTTCAACTCAAACTTAAAGTTAGAGCCTGTAAAACTCAGCGACCTTGAGAAGAAGTTCGGCGCGTCGCCGACCAGGTCGGCGATCTCGACTTAGATCGCCATCTTGATCCCAAGAACTTTACAAATCTTTAACAATCGGTGGGACAAAGGACAACTTGGCGATTCGTCGAATGGATTAGCGATCGCAACTAACTTCGCTGAACTAGCGCGAACTGGACGATTTATAATTGCCAAAAGATTCAAAAATTCAACCTCTTCACTTTCCCTCGCTCACAAATCTCCTAAACTCTCACTAAGGTAGTATCCTCTTCAATTTCGCATTACTCTAGCATTTTAGTTTGGGACTTGTGCTCGGAATTGGAATACTTTGCCACCTAGCACTTCAAATCGAACTTAATCATCATTAAAGGTTGGTTTCCTTTTCACATATTTACATTTGAAAGTTTTTGTGCTCATTTGAAATAATTGTCTCTTAGTGATGTGTGTTGGGCCTCTCTAATAGGATTAGAATGATTACATGCCCAGTTTAATTCGAAAATCTTGCCTGTATTATCTGATTGTCGAATGCTCATAATATTGGTGCTTTTTGATGAGTTGGGTCGTGTTTGCATGTGGTTTTAATTGATTGGGTGAAGTTTGAGTAACCCATGTTTGTGCTAAATGTTGAAAATTTGCTCAATGATAGAGAGGGTGACATCGCTCTTAAGAGTACATATCGTCAAATAGCAAAATGCGGCAAGTTCGGGAGAAATTTGAGTATTCCGGGGTGATGGGTAGTATGGGCCTTGTTCAATTTTAGTTAATGAATTTTTTAATTTTATTTCAGGGGTTTGCGGGATTGAATTCAAGAATATGGATTGAAAATGGGAACGTTGAACCATTTAGCGAGCTGGGTCGAGCTCACCGAGTCGTTCGATGCTTCGCCCAATGTCTTCATCTCGCCCTTAATAAAAGGTCAAGTTGAATGAAACTGTGACTTTCAACGAGAAGCCATAGGTCACCGAGCGCACTCGGTGACTCGCCAAAAGTACTCTTGACCACCTTTTGTATTCTACCACTGAGACCCTTATGCACTGTAACTTTCGGCGGACAGACCCTTGCTCGCCAAAAGTATTCGGCAAATCGTCGCCTGGATCGACGAGTTTTTTTGCAACAAGATTTGATGTGCTAGAGCGTGATTGTGTTTTCTTAACTTCTATCCATCTTTTGCAGATATGGTTCACAAAAACTTAATTGAGCAACCACATAAAAAGACTAAAGGCATTACAATCAATGAAGGAGGATCAAATCCTCCAAAGAGGATATGGGATAACCTACAGTCGAGAGACAAAGGTAAGAGGAAGAAACTTATAGCTTGAAAAGGAGTAGCTATTGAGCCAGATTTTGATGAACCAGAGGATGAACAACCTCTCCTTAACCGAAGGGATGCACTCCGGACCAGATCTCAGCAGACAGCCGCTAGTACTCCCTCAGTTGTCACTCCCTCGACAACTGAATCAACGCCAACTGCAGTACCACCTCCAGTAGCTCCTGCACCCCCCGTCGCTCCACCTCCACCCAGATTGCTGAACAGATTAAAAGTTAATGTCTTACGAACCATTCTAGAAGAAAACTTACTATCTATGGAGGGTTTGGAAGGCAAGCACGCTTAGGTACTTGATACACTCAGATATTATGAGTTGGAGTAGTTCACTAGGCCACAGGGTCCTAACATTCCTTCATGGGTTCGGGAATTCTACGTATCCTATGGAGAGTTGGTCCCAAAGAATAAGAAAATGGCTAGTGAGTTCCGACCGATGAAGTCGGTTATGGTGAGAGGCAAAGAGGTGGAGTGTCACAACGAGCACATTAATATTGTATTAGGTCGACCTCTACACTAGGTACTGCCCTACCATGGTTTGCCTATTGTTCCATCCCTGGATGACTTAAAGGGTTAGTTAACTCTGATGATCTCTAACACCACCCTAAGGTGGATGGGGGCAGGAGCTCAGATATAGAAGAGGGATATGAACATTGCCTCCCGATACTGGTTTGGCTTCATCAGCAGCACTATCATGCCATCCCAAAATGAGTCCATTCTGCATCATCCTAACGCGGCTTGCCTTGGTTCTATCATGGCTAGGAGACAGATCGACTTGGGACTGCTAGTTTCATAAGAGATGGCTATGAGATCCAAACAGACACAGACGTCTCTACCTTTTCCTATTCTGATCACTGAGTTATGCCAGTGTGCCGGAGTACCCTGGGATCCTACTAGCGATGTAGAGGTCACCTCGTCTTTCTCCACCGATATCTGGTGTATAGAGGCCGAGTTCACACGAGAGGAGGCTGAGGGGAGGAGAGAAGCTCCAGAAGATACTTCTCCAGAGGTCTATGTTGACTCATTACCAGCACAAGAACCGTCTTCTACTCCAGCCTTGGAGTTTTCAGGTATACTTGCCCCTTCTTCTCAAACCCTAGGTGCCTCCTCTTCCTCTCAGCCTACCCGGGTCACTCATGCCATGATCCTGAAGATGGGGCGGCTAGCCTATTCAGTGGATGTGAGGGCAATGCGATTAGAAAAATCCATCCCAAGGATGATTGACAGTGCCATCTTGACTGCATTAACCCCTCGTAGAACCACGATTGATGATCTGACTTCCAGAGGCACTGCTTGTGAGAGCAGACAGGGGGGAGACACCCGAGGTTTCAGCATTAAAAGCCGAAATAGCAGAGTTGAAGAAAGATGTAGCATATTTGAAGGCTACCGACTTCACTATACTGATGCAGAGAGAAGATGACGGGGATGCTCCTAAGACTTTGAAGATTCCTCTAGCTACTACCGGATATGTGCAGAGGTATGATGTAGGGCATGCATAGTCGAATGCAGAGGCTGATGAGGAGTTGATATCAATGAATGTTGAGAAGACATAGGAAATGAGAGATGAAGGCATATTCAGAGGCTTGCCAGATCTTGTAGGAACAGTTATGCAACCGATGATCCATACATCATCGAGTGAGACGTCCACAACAACTCCCAGTGGATCTGGTATTTGTATTCCATCTGAGACTACTCCGAGCACTAATGCCCTTACACAGACTGCTACACCACCTACTGAGACTTCGATAGGGAGAGAGACTGCATAGACAGGACCCCTCTTTACCTCCCTCTCTGTCTTTCTTTAATTTGCCTTTCAGATTATGCGTTAATTGTATTTGAGGACAAATTGCTTTTATTTGTGGTAGGGTGAGGCTCACCTTTTGTGTGCAATTTGTGATTCGTGTTTTGTATATTTGGGTTGTCTGTTTCTTTTTATATATTCCCTTCATGGATGTTTGAGCTCATGGCTCCTCTTTTTGATTTTAAGTGATGCAAATTTTGACCCTTCTAAAAAAACTTTGTTTTTCAAAAAAATTCGCCACCGCTTGTGTTAAAAGTTGTTGTTCTTTTGCAAAAAATTAAGTTTCGGTTCTGATCAATACTGATGACTTGAATAGTGCTCTCAATCTAATGAACATGAATGTACGGCTACGACGAGACCAAATGAAGTTGCATAGACAATATGTGAACTCTTTGCATCTTGTTGTGATTAGCCATTTATCAAATTGATTCTCTTATAATGACCATTGCACACTAGAGAAAGTGTGTAGTCTTGTTCGACTTAAGCGTCGATGCCTTGTGTGATTAGCTTACTTCGAACCATGCATGAATAAACCCAAAATTTACCCTGTTAGTCTGATTGATTTAGAAAGGTGTCCTCTTGATATGATCTTAGGCAACTTTAAAGAGTGTGAGCCAAATTTGACATATACCTCTTTTGTGGCCTACCCGTGAGCGTGTGAAACTCTTTTGAGCACCCCTTGAGCCTTACCTTTCTTTGGAAGAACCTTGATGAACCCTAGACCTTACTCAACCCCACTACCTATAATCCTCATGAGTTGTGATTTAGTGAATAGCCAACTTAGGCCAAAAGTTTAAGTTGGGGGTGTTTTATTTAAAAAATATAATTTAGACTGGTTTTAAGAGTAGCCACTTAATTTTTAAGAAAAATCAAGAAAACTATTTTTTCAAAAGATTAAAACAGAAATCTAATGAAAATATTAAAGGGGTTCGGGGTTCATATTAGCATTTCGGGAAGGGTTTGAAAGCACCCGAAATGCCCGCTAACATGCGGTTATCCGGCAATTAACTATTTGGCTAATATATAGACATGCTTAATTAAGTTGGAAGAGTAAACAATTTTGAAAGTTTAAAGTAATCTCAAGGGAAATATTAAGACACTAATTAAGTAAATTATCTTTGCAAATATGTTTTAAAGTCTAGGAAAATGAGTGCTTACTTAATTTTTTTTTTAGAAAATTAATTCGGAATGGCTATCCTTTGGGAAATTGAATTGTAACAACCTTAAAACTAATTAAACAGACAAGTACACAAATAATGATAAGTGAGCAAATATAGAAAGATAAATAATAAGAATGAGCCCAAGTCTGGTTTTCTGTCCGCCTGGACCAATACTCGGGCCCATTTTAGTTTTGGACCTTTGGCCCATCTGAGTCACATGTACTTGTCCTGAACTAGCATAAAAAGAAATATACTATTTGGGATTTAGGTCCAATTTTCTACCCGTCCTAAGTTCTAGAAAGTTTAGATAAGTGGACTTAGATCCAAAAGTAACAAAATATAATTTGAATTAAGAGTGGGCCTTTGGCCCAATCTTTTCAACTTCTCTATCTATTGCTTCTTTCAACTTCGGGACCTGTTCGTTGATTTTCACATGGCCGGTTGACTCGATAAAGGAATTTGAGCCTTTATGGCTCTCTCAAATATGCAAGGGAGAAGGAAGAAGTCCATATGGACTCGGGTGGATTTCACATGCGACAAAACAAATAAAATACGTAAGTAATACTCATGATAATTCGATAGAGGAAACAATGCAATACGATGGTGGCATAATATAACAAACTACTGCTAACATCAACTTCGTTGTTACATCACTCATATATTCCGAATAATACCCAATGAATATATTCCAATTTCACATCATGGATAAGCAGAAGCTAGAACAATATAATCGTTTCAACAAAGAACACAATACCAAACCAGAGAATAAATGTTGCTACAACATGTAGGAAAGATAATAAGAATAAATAAAAATAAAACAAAATAACTAAAGCCTAAACTAGCATGGGAAACAAA